>CAWUFW010016692.1:0-297075 GCA_963921515.1 Calotriton arnoldi | reverse complement strand
GAGCTACACTACAACAGGACGGTTTACTTCTTCCATTAACATCCAATACTGCATCCTTAACCATAATTACTACATCATCCTCTTCAGAACACTCCTCATCAGTGTCATTTTCTTTGTGTCACTCTGACACACACTTAACTCTCGTTCTGATATCCTTTCTTCTGCAAGCACGTGCAAAATGTCCAATGAGACCACAAGTTGCACACTTGTGATCCCTTGCTCTACAAAGCCTACTATTAGCCAAATGCTCGTGACTCCCACATCTGTAACAGCTAAGAACACCTTGCCCATCTTTCTTGACATCTACTCTAACAGGAACAGTTGACTTCTTTTGCTCCTTGTAATCTTGCGTTTTATTACTCAAAGTCTTTTTGCTAACTGTTTTACTATATTTCTTTTCATTCACTGCACACACTTCTTCCCGCTCTTTACGATCCTCTAAGGCTGCTTTTGCGCATCTCAAGGATACTTCAGCCTTTCTCACAACAGCTAGTACTTTGTTCAAAGTGCCATCACCCATAGCCTTTCCTGCACCCTTTTATTGTTTGTAAGCATAATGATCTGATCCCTTATTAATTCTTCTTGCAGTGGACCAAATCTACAGGGTACAGCCATCTTTTTTAAGTTTGCTAAATAATCATCAATCGTCTCACTTTGTTCCTGTTTCCTGCGGAAAAAATTGTATCTATCAATAGCAATACAAACTGTAGGTGCATAATACTTTTCTAAGTCTTCTAATGCATTAGCGTAGACATCAGTTTCTTCTTCGCCTCGTACTTTCTTTTCCATCTGGTTATACTGTTTAATACCCTCTGGACCCAAAGAATGCAACAATATACCTTTCTTGATATCTGGTGTAAGACTTTCATTGTTAATTGTAACCATATAATTTATAAAGTAGTCTTTCCATTCTTGCCACTTCATGCGTGGCTCACCTGGATCTGGTAAAAATGGAATTGGAGGTGTTAACATGAATGTCTGTGCTGCACACATTTTTCACTTTAATTTTAATATTACTATATTTTATAATTGCTCCTCGACAAGACCTCCCAGATTCCTTTCACTAAATGACGCACAGTCAACAAATATCCTAAAGCCTACACACTAAATAAAATAGTCACAGGTGTGCGCATCACCATGAGTGAACGCACTGCAAATTACGCGATCCACTTATGTATTTCCGTTAATAGTGATACGCGCTTCACAATTACAAAAGATCCGGTGTGCACATCACCGATATGCAACATGCGACGTGACATCAAGCATTAACGCACTGCTCACTCTCCGTTGTGCGTTTCACTTCATTCTATTAATTTTTTTCCTCCAAAATGGCCGCTCCTTACGCGTGACGTCACCACGCTGCTGTTCCAAAACGCTGATAACTTCCCAAACAATGATGTTCGCCAGACGTCAGTCACGCTCTCCTCGCGAGATTGCGCTCGCTCCCTCAGCCCCTCTATCTGCTATGTCAAATACGTCACTGGCCTGTCATGCTCCGTCGCGCGACATCCACAGCTGGGCCTCGATGCTTTCAAAAACAAATTACTCGCATCCGCCAATCGCCGCGTTTTATCCACTCGTAGCTCACCTTCACTTCCTCAGGTTTTTATTTTTTTATTTTTTAACTTTCTCCTCTCTTTACTTTCTTAATCTTCCTTACTCCTCTTCAGCTCGTCTGTATACACGTAGGTTTCTGCAGAGTTGCCGCTCGTTGCCAACTTGTAAAGTACGACTCCAGTATTCACGTAATTAACCTTTATTGGCAACTCTGCCGGTATATAACAGCAAATACAACTTAACACAGCAAAGCTCAAATCAAACTGTCGTTCCCCAGAACTCCCACAACCCTGAATTTCAACATTACCTAATAAAGATGCAGGATGCTTCCAAATGTGGAATGCAGCAACACCACAACCTTCCATGACCTCTATGGGAAAATCATGAGAAAACAGTTTTCTCTCAAACATGATTCATGAAATCCCAGCAGAAGTATTTTTCAAAATGTAAAATCACCTTCGAACACATCACTGTTCTAAAAATTAGTATGGTACCATCAACAAATGAGATATTTTGTAACTAAAATCTCTTATCACCGATTATATGTTTTCCCTTTTGTGACCCTCAAAACCTACCATTCACTACAATGCATTTCAATGGGGTGCTGTCATGTATATCAGTCCTAAGATGGCTGCCAACACTTCCTGGTTTTAGTGTTGGCAGCCAATCAAATTTCAGTAGCATTTCAGTAGGTTTTTGGACTACCAGATGTCTATATCATTTAAACTTAAAAATCTCTGCAACTACTGAATGGATTTACACCAAATCACAAAAAACACGCTTTCTGGACCAACATCTAGCTTTCTGCCAAACTTGGTGTAATGCCGCTCAGCCGTTTGGGCTGTAGTTGTGTTAAAAAAATGAAAAATCCCCCTAGATTTAACATGGGGCAAACGTGTTTTGGGAACCCCTTTTTTCTTGGCTCCAGCTTGACGGATCACCCCGAAACTTTTAAAAGAGTAGCTGAACCAAACAGTTGAAGTTGTTTGAAAATTCAGTGCAGATTCGTCTAGAGGCGCCAAAGGTATTGGCAAAACAAAAAACATTTTTCCTATGGAAACTTTGGTCCTAACTATAACTACCTACTGGGGACCGCCAGAGAGAGAGAGATATATATATATATATATATATATATATATATTATCTACTGGCGGTCGCCAGTAGATAGTTATAGTTAGGACCTATTTTCCATAGGAAATCCGCGACATTCTATTTGAAATAACTCTCTTGCCGGTTGACGAATCTTCGCGAAATTTTCAAACTTTATGGCCCGCTCCGGTCCGCTCCTACCCTGAAAGTCTCGGGGTGATTCATCAAGCGGGGGCCGAGAAAAAAGGGGGGTCCCAAAACGTGTTTTCCCCATTCATTTTCCCATAGGAAACTTTATGCAAGGCTACAGCCCGAACTGCTGAACGGAATTACACCAAATTTGGCAAAGAGGTAGTTCTTGGTTCAGAAAGAACCCTTTTGTTAAATGGTGTAAATCCGTTCAGTAGTTGCTGAGAAAATCAAAAGTAAAAACACATATATATCTGGGCGGAGCCTAACCACACATGTCATCGTGAGATCTGATTGGCTGTCAGCACTTCATCCTGGAATTGCTGGCAGCCATCTTGAGACCAATATACATGATAGTACCCCATTGAAATGCCTTGTAGTGAATCAAAGATTTTGAGGGTTACCAAAAGGAGAACTATTAAGGGTGATAACAGACTTTAGTTACATTAGAATTCATTTGTTGATGGTACCATACTAATTTCAGGAATTGTGGTGTGTTCTAAGGTGATTTTACCCTGTGAAAAACCTTCTGCTGGGATATCATGAATCATGTTTGAGAGAAAACTATTTTCACATGCTTGTCCCATACAGTTTTGGAAGGTGCTCCAGAAGCTAAAATGAGAGCATATTTTCTGTAAATTCACATTATCTTTCTCAGTCATGTGAGAATGAAGTCTGACATTCTCAGTAAAACATGTACATCCAACAAGGGCAGAGACTGTCAGTTGATTCCTTTGTGTTCTACTGCAGCTTCCCAGAGTGTTCTAAAGAACAACTAGAGTGCTAACAGCCTTACTTATGACAAAAGTATGGCACACCAAAAGCCATCTTGATTGGAATAAACTGGTAACACTTAAAACATTTAATTTAAAAAGGAACAAAATGATGGGGTTCATTTTGTCATAGAAATTATGGTTAGTGCTATAGAAAGAAAAATTAGGACATGTTTCAAGTGAGATCTCAAATATCTTCCTGTTATATTTCAACAGGAGCAGCCTGTCAGTTGATGCCTTTGTGTTCTACTGCAGCTTCCCAGAGTGTTCTAAAGAACAACTAGAGTGCTAACAGCCTTACTTATGACAAAAGTATGGCACACCTGAAGCCATCTTGATTGGAATAAACTGGTAACACTTAAAACATTTAATTTAAAAAGGAACAAAATGATGGGGTTAATTTTGTCATAAAAATTATGGGTAGTGCTGTAGAAAGAAAAATTAGGACATGTTTCAAGTGTGATCTCAAATATCTTCCTGTTATATTTCAACAGGAGCAGCCTGCCAGTTGATGCCTTTGTGTTCTACTGCAGCTTCCCAGAGTGTTCTAAAGAACAACTAGAGCGCTAACAGCCTTACTTATGACAAAAGTATGGCACACCGGAAGCCATCTTGATTGGAATAAACCGTTAATACTTAAAACATTTAATTTAAAAAGGAACAAAATGAGGGGTTCTTTTTTAAATAGAAATTATGGTTAGTGCTGCAGAAAGAAAAATGAGGGCATGTTTTAAGTGAGATCTCAAATCCTCTTCTATTTCATTAGAAAATTCTGACATGCAGACTGAAACAATCACTTTCAATACCAGCAGCAGACTTCCAGTTAACTCCCTGGTGAGCAGTAGCTTTAGTACAGTGATCTAATGAGCAACTAGAGTGCTAACATTCTGAATTTATGGCAAATGTGAGACACATCTGAATGCCTTCTTGATGGAATCAAAGTAAAAAACTGAAAGCATTTCCTACTGAGGAGACTGCAGTAAATGAGGAAATTAGGAAACTTCATAACAAAGAAGTCTTCCAAGATGGCCACCAGAGAAAAAAGAGCCCAAATGTAGCACAAATATTACCCAGATGTAGCCCACATATAGCCCAATGACAAAAGTGTGCAAAACACTTTTTATTTTTAGTTTTTTTGCAGTTTTATGTAGTGCAGACTGGTCAGGTATTGGAGCGTTGCATCTTAAAACATGACCCCCTACACTACAAAAACACTACTGCACTACTCTAAACCCTAAAACACTACCCCAGCACGACTCCCTACACTACCCAAACACCACTGCACTAACCTAAATCCTAAAACAATACCCCCAGCACGACCCCCTACACTACCCAAACACCACTGCACTACCCTAAAACATGACCCCCTACACTACACAAACACTACTGCACTACCCTAAACCCTAAAACACTACCCCCAGCACGACCCCCTACACTACACAAGCACCACTGCACTACCCTAAACCCTAAAACACTACCCCCAGAACGACCCCCTACACTGCCCGAACACCACTGCACTGCCCTAAACCTTGAAACACCAGCCCCTGCACGACCCCCTACACTGTTCGAACACCACTGCACTGCCCTAAACCCTGAAACACCACCCCCAGCACGACCCCCTACACTGCCCGAACACCACTGCACTGCCCTAAACCCTGAAACACCACCCCCTTCACGACCCCCTACACTGCCCGAACACCACTGCACTGCCCTAAACCCTGAAACACCACCCCCAGCACGGCCCCCTACACTGCCCAAACACCACTGCACTGCCCTAAACCCTGAAACACTATCCCCAGCAAGACACCCTACACTGCATAAACACCATTCCACTGCCCTAAACCCTGAAACATCACCCCCAGCAAGACCCCCTACACTGCCCGAACACCACTGCCCTAAACCCTGAAACACCACCCCCAGCACGACCCCCTACACTGCCCGAACACCACTGCACTGCCCTAAACCCTGAAACACCACCCCCAGCACGACCCCCTACACTGCACGAACACCACTGCTCTGCCCAAAACCCTGAAACACCAGCCCCAGCACGACCCCCTACACTGCCCGAACACCACTGCACTGCCCTAAACCCTGAAACACCAGCCCCAGCACGACCCCCTACACTGCCCGAACACCACTGCACTACCCTAAACCCAGAAACACCACCCCCAGCACGACCCCCTACACTGCCTGAGCACCACTGCACTGCCCTAAACCCTGAAACACCAGCCCCAGCATGACCCCCTAAACTGCCCGAACACCACTGCACTAAACCCTGAAACACCAGCCCCAGCATGACCCCCTACACTGCCCGAACATCACTGCACTGCCCTAAACCGTGAAACACTAGCCCCAGCACGACCCCCTACACTGCCAGAACACCATTGCACTGCCCTAAACCCTGAAACACCAGCCCCAGCACAACCCCCTACACTGCCCAAACACTACTGCACTGCCCTAAACCCTGAAACACCACCCCGTGCACGACCCCCTACACTGCCCGAACACCACTGCACTGCCCTAAACCCTGAAACACCACCCCCAGCACGACACCCTACACTGCCTGAACACCACTGCACTGCCCTAAACCCTGAAACACCATTCCCCCTGCACGACCCCCTACACTGCCCGAACACTACTGCACTGCCCTAAACCCTGAAACACCATCCCCAGCACGACCCCCTACACTGCACGAACACCCCTGCACTACCCTAAACCCTGAAACACTACCCCCAGCAAGACCCCCTACACTGCCCGAACACCACTGCACTGCCCTAAACCCTGAAACATCACCCCCAGCAAGACCCCCTACACTGCCCGAACACCACTGCCCTAAACCCTGAAACACCACCCCCAGCAAGACCCCCTACACTGCCCGAACACCACTGCACTACCCTAAACCCTACAACACTACCCCCAGCACGACCCCCTACACTACACAAGCACCACTGCACTACCCTAAACCCTAAAACACTACCCCCAGAACGACCCCCTACACTGCCCGAACACCACTGCACTGCACTAAACCTTGAAACACCAGCCCCTGCACGACCCCCTACACTGTTCGAACACCACTGCACTGCCCTAAACCCTGAAACACCACCCCCAGCACGACCCCCTACACTGCCCGAACACCACTGCACTGCCAAACCCTGAAACACCACCCCCTTCACGACCCCCTACACTGCCCGAACACCACTGCACTGCCCTAAACCCTGAAACACCACCCCCAGCACGACCCCCTACACTGCCCGAACACCACTGCTCTGCCCAAAACCCTGAAACACAAGCCCCAGCACGACCCCCTACACTGCCCGAACACCACTGCACTGCCCTAAACCCTGAAACACCAGCCCCAGCACGACCCCCTACACTGCCCGAACACCACTGCACTACCCCAAACCCATAAACACCACCCCCAGCACGACCCCCTACACTGCCTGAGCACCACTGCACTGCCCTAAACCCTGAAACACCAGCCCCAGCATGACCCCCTACACTGCCCGAACACCACTGCACTGCCCTAAACCCTGAAACACCAGCCCCAGCACGACCACCTACACTGCACGAACACCACTGCACTGCCCTAAACCCTGAAACACCAGCCCCAGCATGACCCCCTACACTGCCCGAACACCACTGCACTGCCCTAAACCGTGAAACACTAGCCCCAGCACGACCCCCTACACTGCCAGAACACCATTGCACTGCCCTAAACCCTGAAACACCAGCCCCAGCACAACCCCCTACACTGCCCGAACACCACTGCACTGCCCTAAACCCTGAAACACCACCCCGTGCACGACCCCCTACACTGCCCGAACACCACTGCACTGCCCTAAACCCTGAAACACCACCCCCAGCACGACACCCTACACTGCCCGAACACCACTGCACTGCCCTAAACCCTGAAACATCACCCCCAGCAAGACCCCCTACACTGCCCGAACACCACTGCCCTAAACCCTGAAACACCACCCCCAGCAAGACCCCCTACACTGCCCGAACACCACTGCACTGCCCTAAACCCTGAAACACCAGCCCCAGCATGACCCCCTACATTGCCCGAACACCACTGCACTGCCCTAAACCCTGAAACACCACCCCCTGCATGACCCACTACACTGCCCGAACACCACTGCACTGCCCTAAACCCTGAAACACCATTCCCCCTGCACGACCCCCTACTCTGCCCGAACACTACTGCACTGGCCTAAACCCTGAAACACCATCCCCAGCACGACCCCCTACACTGCACGAACACCCCTGCACTGCCCTAAACCCTGAAACACTACCCCCAGCAAGACCCCCTACACTGCCCGAACACCACTGCACTGCCCTAAACCCTGAAAGGTCACCCCCAGCAAGACCCCCTACACTGCCCGAACACCACTGCCCTAAACCCTGAAACACCATCCCCAGCAAGACCCCCTACACTGCCCGAACACCACTGCACTGCCCTAAACCCTGAAACACCAGCCCCAGCACGACCCCCTACATTGCCCGAACACCACTGCACTGCCCTAAACCCTGAAACACCACCCCCTGCATGACCCACTACACTGCCCGAACACCTCTGCACTGCCCTAAACCCTGAAACACCACCCCCAGCACGACCCCCTACACTGCCCGAACACCATTGCACTGCCCTAAACCCTGAAACACCACCCCCTGCACGACCCCCTACACTGCCCGAACACTACTGCACTGCCCTAAACCCTGAAACACTGCCCCCAGCATGACCCCCTACACTGCACGAACACTACTGCACTGCCCTAAACCTTGAAACACCAGCCCCAGCAAGACCCCCTACACTGCCCGAACACCACTGCACTGCCCTAAACCCTGAAACATCACCCCCAGCAAGACCCCCTACACTGCCCGAATACCACTGCCCTAAACCCTGAAACACCACCCCCAGCACGACCCCCTACACTGCCCAAACACCACTGCTCTGCCCAAAACCCTGAAACACCAGCCCCAGCACGACCCCCTACACTGCCCGAACACCACTGCACTGCCCTAAACCCTGAAACACCACCTCCAGCACGACCCCCTACACTGCCCGAACTCCACTGCACTGCCCTAAACCCTGAAACACCACCCCCAGCACGACCGCCTACACTGCCTGAAAACCACTGCACTGCCCTAAACCCTGAAATACCAGCCCCAGCACGACCCCCTACACTGCCCGAACACCACTGCACTGCCCTAAACCCTCAAACACCAGCCCCAGCACGACCCCCTACACTGCCCGAACACCACTGCACTACCCTAAACCCTGAAACACCAGCCCCAGCAAGACCCCCTACACTGCCCGAACACCACTGCACTGCCCTAAACCCTGAAACACCAGCCCCAGCAAGACCCCCTACACTGCCCGAACACCACTGCACTGCCCTAAACCCTGAAACACCACCCCCAGCAAGACCCCCTACACTGCCCGAACACCACTGCGCTGCCCTAAACGCTGAAACATCAGCCCCAGCAAGACCCCCTACACTGCGCGAACACCATTGCACTGCCCTAAACCCTGAAACACCACCCCCAGCAAGACCCCCTACACTGCCCGAACACCACTGCACTAAACCCGGAAACACCAGCCCCAGCAAGACCACCTACACTGCCCGAACACCACTGCACTGCCCAAAACCCTGAAACACCACCCCCAGCACGACACCCTACACTGCCCGAACACCACTGCACTGCCCTAAACCCTGAAACACCACCCCAAGCACGACCCCTACACTGCCCGAACACCACTGCACTGCCCTAAACCCTGAAACACCACCCCCAGCACGACCCCCTACACTGCCTGAAAACCACTGCCCTAAACCCTGAAACACCACCCCCTGCAAGACCCCCTACACTGCCCGAATACCACTGCACAGCCCTAAAGCCTGAAACACCACCTCCAACACAACCCCCTACACTGCCTGAACACCATTGCTCTGCCCTAAACCCTGAAACACTGCCCCCAGCAAGACCCCCTACACTGCCCGAACACCACTGCACTGCCCTAAACCCTGAAACATCACCCCCAGCAAGACCCCCTACACTGCCCGAACACCACTGCCCTAAACCCTGAAACACCACCCCCAGCACGACCCCCTACACTGCTCAAACACCACTGCACTGCCCTAAACCCTGAAACACCACCCCCAGCACGACCCCCTACACTGCCCGAACACCACTGCTCTGCCCAAAACACTGAAACACCAGCCCCAGCATGACCCCCTACACTGCCCGAACACCACTGCACTGCCCTAAACCCTGAAACACCAGCCCCAGCACGAACCCCTACACTGCCCGAACACCACTGCACTACCCTAAACCCAGAAACACCACCCCCAGCACGACCCCCTACACTGCCCGAGCACCACTGCCTGCACTGCCCTAAACCCTGAAACACCAGCCCCAGCACGACCCCCTACACTGCCTGAACACTACTGCACTGCCCTAAACCATGAAACACCATCCCCAGCACGACCCCCTACACTGCACGAACACCACTGCACTGCCCTAAACCCTGAAAAACTACCCCCAGCAAGACCCCCTACACTGCCCGAACACCACTGCACTGCCCTAAACCCTAAAACACCAGCCCCAGCACGACCCCCTACACTGCCCGAACACCACTGCACTGCCCTAAACCCTGAAACACCAGCCCCAGCACGACCCCCTACACTGCCCGAACACCACTGCACTACCCTAAACCCATAAACACCACCCCCAGCACGACCCCCTACACTGCCTGAGCACCACTGCACTGCCCTAAACCCTGAAACACCAGCCCCAGCATGACCCCCTACACTGCCCGAACACCACTGCACTGCCCTAAACCGTGAAACACTAGCCCCAGCACGACCCCCTACACTGCCAGAACACCATTGCACTGCCCTAAACCCTGAAACACCAGCCCCAGCACCAACCCCCTACACTGCCCGAACACCACTGCACTGCCCTAAACCCTGAAACACCACCCCGTGCACGACCCCCTACACTGCCACGAACACCACTGCACTGCCCTAAACCCTGAAACACCACCCCCAGCACGACACCCTACACTGCCCGAACACCACTGCACTGCCTTAAACCCTGAAACATCACCCCCAGCAAGACCCCCTACACTGCCCGAACACCACTGCCCTAAACCCTGAAACACTACCCCCAGCAAGACCCCCTACACTGCCCGAACACCACTGCACTGCCCTAAACCCTGAAACACCAGCCCCAGCACGACCCCCTACATTGCCCGAACACCACTGCACTGCCTAAACCCTGAAACACCACCCCCTGCATGACCCACTACACTGCCCGAACACCACTGCACTGCCCTAAACCCTGAAACACCATTCCCCCTGCACGACCCCCTACTCTGCCCGAACACTACTGCACTGGCCTAAACCCTGAAACACCATCCCCAGCACGACCCCCTACACTGCACGAACACCCCTGCACTGCCCTAAACCCTGAAACACTACCCCCAGCAAGACCCCCTACACTGCCCGAACACCACTGCACTGCCCTAAACCCTGAAACATCACCCCCAGCAAGACCCCCTACACTGCCCGAACACCTCTGCCCTAAACCCTGAAACACCACCCCCAGCAAGACCCCCTACACTGCCCGAACACCACTGCACTGCCCTAAACCCTGAAACACCAGCCCCAGCACGACCCCCTACAATGCCCGAACACCACTGCACTGCCCTAAACCCTGAAACACCACCCCCAGCAAGACCCCCTACACTGCCCGAACACCTCTGCCCTAAACCCTGAAACACCACCCCCAGCAAGACCCCCTACACTGCCCGAACACCACTGCACTGCCCTAAACCCTGAAACACCAGCCCCAGCACGACCCCCTACATTGCCCGAACACCACTGCACTGCCCTAAACCCTGAAACACCACCCCCTGCATGACCCACTACACTGCCCGAACACCACTGCACTGCCCTAAACCCTGAAACACCACCCCCAGCACGACCCCCTACACTGCCCGAACACCATTGCACTGCCCTAAACCCTGAAACACCACCCCCTGCACGACCCCCTACACTGCCCGAACACTACTGCACTGCCCTAAACCCTGAAACACCGCCCCCAGCATGACCCCCTACACTGCACGAACACTACTGCACTGCCCTAAACCCTGAAACACTACCCCCAGCAAGACCCCCTACACTGCCCGAACACCACTGCACTGCCCTAAACCCTGAAACATCACCCCCAGCAAGACCCCCTACACTGCCCGAACACCACTGCCCTAAACCCTGAAACACCACCCCCAGCAAGACCCCCTACACTGCCCGAACAACACTGCAGTGCCCTAAACCCTAAAACACCACCCCCAGCACGACCCCCTACACTGCCCGAAGACCACTGCTCTGCCCAAAACCCTGAAACACCAGCCCCAGCACGACCCCCTACACTGCCCGAACACCACTGCACTGGCCCTAAACCCTGAAACACCACCCCCAGCACGACCCCCTACACTGCCCGAACACCACTGCACTGCCCTAAACCCTGAAACACCACCCCCAGCACGACCGCCTACACTGCCTGAAAACCACTGCACTGCCCTAAACCCTGAAACACCAGCCCGACCCCTACACTGCCCGAACAGCACTGCACTAAACCCTCAAACACCAGCCCCAGCACGACCCCCTACACTGCCCGAACACCACTGCACTACCCTAAACCCTGAAACACCAGCCCCAGCAAGACCTCCTACACTGCCCGAACACCACTGCACTGCCCTAAACGCTGAAACATCAGCCCCAGCAAAAACCCCTACACTGCTCGAACACCATTGCACTGCCCTAAACACTGAAACACCACCCCCAGCAAGACCCCCTACACTGCCCGAACACCACTGCACTAAACCCGGAAACACCAGCCCCAGCAAGACCACCTACACTGCCCGAACACCACTGCACTGCCCAAAACCCTGAAACACCACCCCCAGCACGACACCCTACACTGCCCGAACACCACTGCACTGCCCTAAACCCTGAAACACCACCCCCAGCACGACCCCTACACTGCCCGAGCACCACTGCACTGCCCTAAACCCTGAAACACCACCCCCTGCACGACCCCCTATACTGCCCGAACACCACTGCACTGCCCTAAACCCTAAAACTCTACCCCCAGCATGACCCCCTACACTGCCCGAACACCACTGCACTGCCCTAAACCCTGACTCACCACCCCCTGCACGACCCCCTACACTGCCCGAACACCACTACACTGCCCTAAACCCAGAAACACCACCCCCAGCACGACCCCCTACACTGCCCAAACACCACTGCACTGCCCTAAACCCTGAAACACCACCCCCAGCACGACCCCCTACACTGCCCGAACACCACTGCACTGCCCTAAACCCTGAAACACCAGCCCCTGCACGACCCCCTACACTGCCCGAACACCATTGCACTGCCCTAAACCCTGAAACACCACCCCCAGCACGACCCCCTACACTGCCTGAACACCACTGCCCTAAACCCTGAAACACCACCCCCAGCAAGACCCCCTACACTGCCCGAATACCACTGCACTGCCCTAAAGCCTGAAACACCACCTCCAACACAACCTCCTACACTGCCTGAACACCATTGCTCTGCCCTAAACCCTGAAACACTGCCCCCAGCAAGACCCCCTACACTGCCCGAACACCACTGCACTGCCCTAAACCCTGAAACATCACCCCCAGCAAGACCCCCTACACTGCCCGAACACCAGCTGCCCTAAACCCTGAAACACCACCCCCAGCACGACCCCCTACACTACTCGAACACCACTGCACTGCCCTAAACCCTGAAACACCACCCCCAGCACGACCCCCTACACTGCCCGAACACCACTGCTCTGCCCAAAACACTGAAACACCAGCCCCAGCATGACCCCCTACACTGCCCGAACACCACTGCACTGCCCTAAACCCTGAAACACCAGCCCCAGCACGAACCCCTACACTGCCCGAACACAACTGCACTACCCTAAACCCAGAAACACCACCCCCAGCACGACCCCCTACACTGCCCGAGCACCACTGCCTGCACTGCCCTAAACCCTGAAACACCAGCCCCAGCACGACCCCCTACACTGCCTGAACACTACTGCACTGCCCTAAACCATGAAACACCATCCCCAGCACGACCCCCTACACTGCACGAACACCACTGCACTGCCCTAAACCCTGAAAAACTACCCCCAGCAAGACCCCCTACACTGCCCGAACACCACTGCACTGCCCTAAACCCTGAAACATCACCCCCAGCAAGACCCCCTACACTGCCCGAACACCACTGCCCTAAACCCTGAAACACCACCCCCAGCAAGACCCCCTACACTGCCCGAACACCACTGCACTGCCCTAAACCCTGAAACACCAGCCCCAGCACGACCCCCTACACTGCCCGAACACCACTGCACTGCCCTAAACCCTGAAACACCACCCCGTGCATGACCCCCTACACTGCCCGAACACCACTGCACTGCCCTAAACCCTGAAACACCAGCCCCAGCACGACCCCCTACACTGCCCGAACACCACTGCACTGCCCTAAACCCTGAAACACAACCCCCAGCACGACCCCCTACACTACCCGAACACCACTGCACTACCCTAAACCCTAAAATACTCCCCCCAGCACGACCCCCTACACTACCCGAACACAACTGCACTGCCCTAAACCCTCAAACACTCCCCCAGCACGACCCCCTACACTACCCGAACACCACTGCACTGCCCTAAACCCTAAAACACTCCCCCAGCACGACCCCCTACACTGCCCGAACACCACTGCACTGCCCTAAACCCTAAAACACTCCCCCAGCATGACCCCCTGCAGGACCCAAACACCACTGCACTGCCCCAAACCCTGAAACACCACCCCCAGCAAGACCCCCTACACTGCCCGAACACCACTGCACTGCCCTAAACCCTGAAACACCACCCCCAGCACGACCCCCTACACTGCCCGAACACCACTGCACTACCCTAAACCCTAAAAACACGACCTCCTACACTACACAAAGACCACTGCACTACCCTAAACCCTAAAACACTACCCCCAGCACGACTCCCTACACTACACAAACACCACTGCACTACCCTAAACCCTAAAACACTACCCCCTACACTACACAAACACCACTGCACTACCCTAAACCCTAAAACAATACCCCCAGCACGAACCCCTACACTACCCAAACACCACTGCACTACCCTAAACCCTAAAACACTACCCCCAGCAGTACCCCCTACACTACCCAAACACCATTGCACTACCCTAAACCCTAAAACACTACCCCCAGCAGTACCCCCTACACTACCCAAACACCACTGCACTACCCTAAACCCTAAACCACTACCCCCAGCACGACCCCCTACACTACCCAAACACCACTGCACTACCCTAAACCCTAAAACACTACCCCCAGCACAACCCCCTACACTACCCAAACACCACTGTAATACCCTAAACCCTAAAACACTCCCCCAGCACGACTCCCTACACTATCCAAACACCACTGCACTACCCTAAACCCTAAATCTACCCCCAGCATGACCCCCTACACTACACAAACACCACTGCACTACCCTAAACCCTAAAACACTACCCCCAGCACGACCCCCTTCACTACCTAAACACAACTACACAATTTGTTACAGGCGTTGCAACGCAGGCCTGTGGTGCTTACTGGAAGTACTTGGTGGGCTAGTTGGGCCCCAGGGACCCTCAGGATTTAAGGTGACCTAATCCCCCAACTTAAAGTGCGCCACGGGGCGCGTTTGCACAGTGGTGAAGGGAGGGGGCGGGGCCTCAGGTGACATGTGCGCAAACACGCCCCCTTGAATCCTGAGGGACCCTGGGGGCCAACTAGCCCACCAGGTACCTTCAGTAAGCACAACAGAGTTGCGTTGCAGAGAGGTGAAAAAGGTGCGTGGCCTCGGAACGCCTCTCTGCAACTCAGCTCTGTGGTCCTAACTGTAGGTACCTGGGGGCTAGTTGGGCCCCAGGGACCCTCAGGATTCAAGGGACTTAATCCCGCAACTTAAAACGCGCCACGGGGCGCGTTTGCACACGCGTTTTAAGAGGTAGTTTTAATCCCCCTGCCCTATTATGTACTAGGGACTTACAGAGGAGGTCATGATAATCACAGGGGTACCCCAACGCATAGTGTTCCCTAGTGTATGTAGGTGTTTTCACTGTATTCTAAGTGTCTTTTAGCATAGCACTGACTCTGTTTAGTCAGAGTCAGTTACCACCAGTACCCGTCTGAAAAAGTTGTGGGCACAGGATGATTTTGCAACATGGCCTCTTTCTGCTCCTCTGTTGGTTCTTTCTGCACATCTTTTGCTTCTTCCTGCACTTTTCTTCGTCTTTGTGGACTTCTGTTGCTTCTTTCTGCATTTCTTTTGCTTCTTTCTGCGCGTTTTTTCTTCTTTCTTCACATGTCCTACCTCTGTAGGCATAGTTAGAAACTAGCATTTAAAAAACCTTTGAAATTCACTTAAAAAATCATAGGTTTCAGGCACGTTATAGTTAGAAATTAGCATTTAAAAAACCTTTGAAATTCACTGAAAAAACCATAGGTTTCAGACACGTTATAGTTAGAAATTAGCATTTAAAAAACCTTTGAAATTCACTGAAAAAACCATAGGTTTTAGGGACAGTTATAGTTAGTTGGACATTTCACTCGTACAAAACCATAGAAATTCCCCCGTTATAGTTAGTTCAGCTAACTATAACTCGCGCCCCGCAATGCACTGCTGATGACGTCACATATTACATCACTCATGACATGGTCAGTGACATCACTGATGACATCACTGATGACATCTCAAATGACATCACTGATGACATCATCCATGTGATAATTTCATGCATCTTCTCACACCCTAATATAGCTTTTGATACACCCACTCTAAATTACAGACTGCCATTCTCAAAACCATACACACTCCAATACCAATAACTACATACCCACTCACTGATTCTTAGGTCTACACACACACATCTACTCACTCACCCGTACAGTCACTCATACTTACAGTCACTCAGTACAGGACTATCATATGCACTCATACACCTATATAAACACTCACACACCGCCACTCATCCATAGAGGTACTCACACACCTAGTCAGTCATGCAAAAAATTAATCACACACCCATTTACTCACCTATACAGTTATACACACACCAGCTCACTTACTCATACAAATACTAGCACATTCTTACGCTCTTATACAATAACTGATACAAGCACACACGCATCCATACAGCCACTCTCACAATCACACACTCTCACTTATAGCCATTTAAATACTCTAACACACATATATACTGCCTTTTACATATGTAGTTACTCGCACATGTACCACTGAGATATACATTCACTCACTAACACACCCATACACACACTCACCCACCCAAGCAGTCCATCACAGATGCACTCTTGAAATCATGCACCCAGTGAATCACCCACTCACACATCTATGTACAGAGTCACACACACCCCACCCACACAAACACTCAGGCAGCCATACAGATACTCAGAGAACCAATCAATAACCCATATAGACACTCATGTAGCTATTCGCAAATCCATGCATCCACTTACACACCAACAAACAGACGGATACAGACATTCACACAGTTTAGTCACTAACCCATGCATTCAGTAAGATACGTTTAATCACTCACTTGTAGAGTCAGTCACTCACGTACTAAATCATCCATTCAGACACTTATACACCCACTCATTCTTCAATACGCCTTTCCCTATATATATTAAACATATTTAAACTTTACAGAAACACACAGTCACTGGATGATGTCATCAGTGATGTCATCAGTGATGTCATCAGTGATGTCACTGACCATGTCATGAGTGATGTAATATGTGACGTCATCAGCAGTGCATTGCGGGGCGCGAGTTATAGTTAGCTGAACTAACTATAACGGGGGAATTTCTATGGTTTTGTACGAGTGAAATGTCCAACTAACTATAACTGTCCCTAAAACCTATGGTTTTTTCAGTGAATATATATATATATATATATCCTCCAAAAAGCACTCTCCGAACCTCCACACTGGCGAACAGAGAGACACAGACCCGGGGAATGGTGGCAGGCAAGTTGTTTATTCTCCTCTCACTTTGTGACGCGTTTCGAGCACCCTGTGCCTTTGTTCACACATAAAGAATACTATCCGCCATGATCTTTTTAAATACTAGGTGTCCACCCCGTGTGAGTCACATGGTCAATGCAATAGAAGAAACACTATGTTATCAGCACTTTAACACCTTAAACAATACATTACAGATTTATTCTTCTTCTTGTTGCCGGTAAAGATTAATGACATTATTACATTATTTTTATCCCATGGAAATACATTGTAAATCTAAAATGTATTCCACCTGTACAGAATGGAAATTTCTGAAGTATACATGATAAAGTACAATTGTGCACAAATATTACGTATAAAAGCAATAAATAAATAAATAAATATTGCAGAACTATATATATATATATACTGAAAAAACCATAGGTTTCAGGGACGTTATAGTTAGAAATTAGCATTTTAAAAAACCTTAGAAATTCACTGAAAAAACCACAGGTTTCAGGGACGTTATAGTTAGTTGGACATTTCACTCGTACAAAACCAGAGAAATTCGGCCGTTATAGTTAGTTCAGCTAACTATAACTCGCGCCCCCGCAATGCACTGCTGATGACGTCACATATTACATCATTCATGACATGGTCGGTGACATCACTGATGACATCACTGATGACATCTCAAATGACATCACTGATGATATCACTGATGACATCATCCAGTGACTGTGTGTTTCTGTAAAGTTTAAATATGTTTTATATATATATATAGGCCAAGGTGTATTGAAGAATGAGTGGGTGTATAAGTGTCTGAATGGATGATTTAGTAGGTGCGTGACTGACTGTATAAGTGAGTGATTAAACGTGTCTTACTGAATGCATGGGTTAGTGACTAAACTGTGTAAATGTCTGTATTAGTCTGTCAGTTGGTGTGTAATCGGTTGCATGGGTTGGTGAGTAGCTAAATGAGGGTCTATATGGGTTATTGATTGGTCGTCTGAGTATCTGTAAGGGTGCCTGAGTGTCTGTGTGGGGGGGTGTGACTCTGTACATAGATGTGTGAGTGATTCACTGGGTATATGGGTTCAAGAGTGCATCTGTGAAGGGCTGTATGGGTGGGTGTGTGTTGTATGGGTGTGTTGGTGAGTGAATGGATGCCTCCGTGGTACATGTGTGAGTAACTGTATATGTGAAAGGCAGTATATGTGAGTGTTGGAGTATATAAATGACTATATGTGAGAGTGAGTGATTGTGAGAGTGGCTGTATGGATGTGAGTGTTCTTGTATTAGTTATTGTATAAGAGTGTAAGTATGTGTTAGTATATGTTTGAATAAGTTAGGTGGTGTGTGTATAACTGTATAGGTGAGTAAATGGGAGTGTGATTGATTCTTTGCATGACTGACTAGGTGTGTGAGTAACTCTATGGATGAGTGGCGGTGTGTGAGTGTCTGTATAGATATGTGAGTGCATATGATAGTGCTGTATTGATGGTTGACTGCATGTATGAGTGACTGTATGGGTGAATGAGTGGATGTGTGTGTACACCTAGGAATTAGTGAGTGGGTATGTACTAACTGGTATTGGTGTCTCTATGGTTTCGAAAATGGTAGTCTGTATTTTAGAGTGGGTGTATCAAAGGTTATATTAGGGTATGAGGAGGTGCATCAGATTATCACGTGGATGATGTAATCAGTGATGTCATCAGTGATGTCATTTGAGATGTCATCAGTGATGTCACTGACCATGTCATGAATGATGTAATATGTGACGTCATCAGCAGTGCATTGCGGGGGCGCGAGTTATAGTTAGCTGAACTAACTATAACGGCCGAATTTTTCTGGTTTTGTACGAATGAAATGTCCAAATAACTATAACGTCCCTGAAACCTGTGGTTTTTTCAGTGAATTTCTGAGGTCTTTTAAATGCTAATTTCTAACTATAACGTCCCTGAAACCTATGGTTTTTTCAGTGAGTTTCAAAGGTTTTTTAAATGCTAATTTCTAACTATAACGTCCCTGAAACCTGTGGTTTTTTCAGTGAATTTCAAAGGTTTTTTAAATGCTAATTTATAACTATAACTATGCCTACAAAGGTAGGACGTGCAGAAAGAGGAAGAAAGGCGCAGAAAGAAGCAAGAGAAATGCAGAAAGAGGCAACAGAAGTCCAGAAAGTCGAAGAAAGGTGCAGAAAGAAGCAAGAGATGTGCACAAAGAACCAACAGAGGAGCAGAAAGAGTCTGTTGCAAAGTCATCCTGTGCCCCCAACTTTTTGCTGACGGGTACTGGTGGTAACTGACTCTGACTAACCAGGCCCGGAGCCAGTGCTATGGTGAAAGACACTTAGAATACAGTGAAAACACCTACATACACTAGGGTACACTATGGGTTGGGGTACCCCTGTGATTGGCATGACCTCCCCTGTATGGCCCTAGTACATAATAGGGCAGAGGGATTAAAACTACCTCTAACTAAGAGGTGCAGAAGGAGGCAAGAGAAGTACAGAAAGAAGCAACAGGTGCCGAAAGAGGCAAGAGATGTGCAGAAAAAAGCAAGTGAAGTGCAGAAAGAGGCAAGTGAGGTGCAGAAAGAAGCAAGAGCAGTGCAGAAAGAACCAACAGAGGTGTAAAAAGAGGCAAAAGGGGTGCAGAAAGGGGTAGGAGGGGTGCACAAAGAGGCAAGAGAGGTACCGAAAGAGGCAGGAGGGGTGCAGAAAGAAGGAAGAGAAGTGCAGAAAGAGGCAAGAGAATTGCTGAAAGAAGCAACAGAGGTGTAGAAAGAAGCAAGAGAAGTACAGAAAGAGGCAGGTAAGGTGCAGATAGAAGCAAGAGCAGTGCAGAAAAAACCAACAGGTGCAGGAAGGGGGTGGAGAGAGAGGCAAGAGGGGTGCAGAAAAAGGTAGGATGGGTGCACAAAGAGGCAAGAGAGGTACAGTAAAAGGCAGGAGGGGTGCAGAAAGAAGGTTGAGAAGTGCAGAAAAAGCCAAGAAAAGTGCAGAAAGAGGCAAAAGAGGTACATAAAGAGACAACAGGGGTGCAGAAAGAAGCAAGACAGGTGCAGAAAGGAGCAAGTGAGGTGCAGAAAGAGCCAACAGAGGTGCAAAAAGAGGCAAGAGAGGTGCAGAAACCGGCAAGAGAAGTGCACAAAGAGGCAAGAGAATTGCTGAAAGAAGCAACAGAGGTGTAGAAAGAAGCAAGAAATGTGCAGAAAGAGGCAAGTGAGATGCAAAAACAGGCAGGAAAGGTACAGAAAGACAGAAGACGAGTGCAGAAAGAGAGAACAGGGGTGCAGAAAGAAGCAAATGAGGTGCAGAAAGAGGCAACAGACGTGCAGAAAGAGGGAAGAGAGGTGCAGAAAAGGCAAGAAAAGTGCAGAAAGAGGCAAAAGAGGTACATAAAGAGACAACAGGGGTGCAGAAAGAAGCAAGAAAAGTGCAGAAAGAAGCAAGTGAGATACAAAAACAGGCAGGAAAGGTACAGAAAGAGGGAAGACGAGTGCAGAAAGAGACAACAGGGGTGCAGAAAGAAGCAAATGAGGTGCAGAAAGAGGCAACAGACGTGCAGAAAGAGGGAAGAGAGGTGCAGAAAAAGCCAAGAAAAGTGCAGAAAGAGGCAAAAGAGGTACATAAAGAGACAACAGGGGTGCAGAAAGAAGCAAGACAGGTGCAGAAAGAAGCAAGTGAGATACAAAAACAGGCAGGAAAGGTACAGAAAGAGGGAAGACGAGTGCAGAAAGAGACAACAGGGGTGCAGAAAGAAGCAAATGAGGTGCAGAAAGAGGCAACAGACGTGCAGAAAGAGGGCAGAGAGGTGCAGAAAAAGCCAAGAAAAGTGCAGAAAGAGGCAAAAGAGGTACATAAAGAGACAACGGGGTGCAGAAAGAAGCAAGAAAAGTGCAGAAAGAAGCAAGTGAGATACAAAAACAGGCAGGAAAGGTACAGAAAGAGGGAAGACGAGTGCAGAAAGATACAACAGGGGTGCAGAAAGAAGCAAATGAGGTGCAGAAAGAGGCAACAGACGTGCAGAAAGAGGGAAGAGAGGTGCAGAAAAAGGCAAGAAAAGTGCAGAAAGAGGCAAAAGAGGTACATAAAGAGACACCAGTGGTGCAGAAAGAAGCAAGACAGGTGCAGAAAGGAGCAAGTGAGATACAAAAACAGGCAGGAAAGGTACAGAAAGAGGGAAGACGAGTGCAGAAAGAGACAACAGGGCTGCAGAAAGAAGCAAATGAGGTGCAGAAAGAGGCAACAGACGTGCAGAAAGAGGGAAGAGAGGTGCAGAAAGAGGCAAAAGAGGTACATAAAGAGACAACAGGGGTGCAGAAAGAAGCAAGAAAAGTGCAGAAAGAGGCAAGTGAGATGCAAAAACAGGCAGGAAAGGTACAGAAAGAGGGAAGACGAGTGCAGAAAGAGACAACAGGGGTGCAGAAAGAAGCAAATGAGGTGCAGAAAGAGGCAACAGGCGTGCAGAAAGAGGGAAGAGAACTGCAGAAAAAGGCAAGAAAAGTGCAGAAAGAGGCAAAAGAGGTACATAAAGAGACAACAGGGGTGCAGAAAGAAGCAAGACAGGTGCAGAAAGAAGCATGGAAAGTGCAGAATGAACCAACAGGGGTGCAGAAAGAGGCAAGAGAAGTGTAGAAAGGAGCAAGTGAGGTGCAGAAAGAGCCGACAGAGGTGCAAAAAGAGGCAAGAGAAGTGCACAAAGAGGCAAGAGAATTGCTGAAAGAAGCAACATAGGTGTAGAAAGAAGCAAGAAAAGTGCAGAAAGAAGCAAGTGAGATGCAAAAACAGGCAGGAAAGGTACAGAAAGAGGGAAGACGAGTGCAGAAAGAGACAACAGGGGTGCAGAAAGAAGCAAATGAGGTGCAGAAAGAGGCAACGGACGTGCAGAAAGAGGGAAGAGAGGTGCAGAAAGTACATGAGATTTGCAGAATGAGGTCATGAGAAGTGCAGAAAATGAAAGAAACGTGCAGAAAGAAGCAACAGAAATGCAGAAAGAGGCAAGAGAGGTGCAGAGGGAAGCAAGAGTGGCTTGCACACCCGAATACGCCCACTCTGAGCTCCATTTAGAGACACATTGGCTCCATTAATTAGCAGATCCCCCCAAAAGAGATTGCAAGTGGGGTAATGGACACGGTATGATTGCGCTGGGCTATACAGCGTATTGTAGTGGCTCTCACGTTGAAACAGCACCCTTGCTGAAGTTACTAGAAGGTATATACCAGAGGTGATCTGCATCAAGTAACTAAAGGCCTGCGGCACGGCACACGGGTGGTGCGGGGGCTGAGGTAGGAAGCGCAAAGGTGGTCGTCGGCGCCCTCCCCCCCTCGCCTATTGCCTGCTCTCACCTTGCGGGGGTCCACACTAAATCCCTCTTTGTGGGTTATTGCGGTTGTGCATACTGCCTGTAAGCTACTGAAGAACACGAGGTTCGGAAGTGCCAATGCCCTACTTCACTGAGGCCCTGTTAATAGTAGTGCAAGTTACTTGCGGTGCGGCGGCTGGGCTCTATTTGCCTGGGGTAATTGTGGCTTGCTTGGCGCACAGTTATTGGATGGCCGCCCACTGGACGCCAGCATTGAAAAACGCAAACTAGACTGCGTTGACACGAGTCCTGCCACAAGGCACCACCGCCTAAGCCAACACAAAAAGTTGAAGGGTCTTGACTTACGAGACGTGACGCCTCAGTACAGCTCTTAGCTGACCGCAGTGCTGCAACAATGGGGAAAACAGATAGGAACCAGCCCAAACTCCATTTTGAGCAGGCAAAGAAGGTAACTGACAACAGCGCAGAAGAGCAGTCTTCAACTCAGACACCCACGGCGGATGCAAGCTCCGCTACTACTGTTGATTTTCAATCCATGTTCCTGACGATTCAGGCAACGCTGACTAACATAGATGGGAAAATTGACACTCTGACCTATAGAGTGGACCGTATGTCTGAACGCCTGGACAGACACACGGAGCAGATAGATATGGCGGAGAGACGGATCTCGGACACAGAAGACGCGCAGCGTCAAATAGAAACAAAACAGGAGAAAACCGAAAAAACTCTCGCAGCTATAATGGCGAAGTCAGAGGACTTGGAGGCGAGATCCCGCCGTAATAACCTACGCTTTATGGGCATAGCAGGGTCAACGAACACGGGCAATATGGAGCGCTACATTGAGAACTTGCTGATGACACTATTCGGCAAAGACACTTTTTCAGATGTCTTTATTATTGAGAGGGCGCACAGATCGCTTGCTCCGCCGCCTCCGCCAGGGGCAAGACCACGCCCGATCATAGCAAAACTATTGAACTATAGGGATCGCGACGCGGCACTCCGAAAGGCCAGAGAATTAGGAAGCCTAACGCACGAAGGGATGACCATTTCCATTTATCCAGACTTCACACCACAGGTGGCAGTTAAAAAGAAGCTACAGGACCAGAACATTCCATACGCAATTATATATCCACCCGTCTCCGAGTAACAGATGGTGGGAAAAGCCTGGTATATAATGATCCCAAAGAAGTGCTCAAATTCCTACAACTAAAGGGCTTCCAAGCTACGCACAGGAGATCGCCTAGAGGTGAACAAGAAGAACAAGGGAACACCTCAGATGTTGAATAATAAAAGCTTCCCCTGAACTGTGAGCAGTACTGGGTCACTGCCCATTGGCTATCTCCGTCAACGCTCTACATGGACACAGATAAGTGCTTACCACGAACTCATGGTTTGTTTTATAGTTTAAAATAGACAATGTGGGCACGGTGCATACACACATGGTGCAGTAGTGCAAATAGCGATGAAGCTTGTAATGTGGACAGCACGTTGTTTCTTCTTTGAGTTTAGCAGGTTGTGTTGATTGTATTATTTCTTTCTTTCCTACGGTTGGATGGGCGACCCCCCACGTGGCGTCGCCACTGGGGTTCCGGCTGGCAGCTCCCGCCACCATGTGTGCACCACAATGTAATTTTTTTCCTGTATGGGATTGTTTGGGGGGGTGGGGGTATAGGCACATGTTTATTGGGCTTGTCTTCGCTGTAATTGGGATGGCGGAGTGGGTGGGGGGGAGGGTGTACATTTTCAAAATATGGTCAGCGCGGAGAGGGCAGACGCCAAAATCATAACGAGACACGAACTCATACAGCACAGCTTGGATAATGCAACCACCACAGCAGAGTATGGATAATAGAACGCATTCCACTAGAAAATTAACACTTATGACATGGAATGTACGTGGTCTAAAAAACCCACAGAAAATTCGGAAAGTTCTTGCATATTTTGACCGCCATAACGTAGATATAGCTTGTCTTCAAGAAACGCATCTCACAGACATCTCCGAGAGTAGGGTTGGGGCTAGATGGGCCACTTTTAGACTGGCGTCCTCTTACTCTACATACGCTAGAGGGGTATTGCTTCTTGTAAGAAAGGGTACACCTTTTTCGCTGCTTCACTCAATTAAGGATGAGCAGGGTAGATATGTCATTGCTTAGGGCAACTTTGGTGGAACAGTCTTAACCATAGTTACCGCATATGGACCGAACACGGATGACCCCTCTTTTTTTGTACAAATTTGGGCAAAATTGCGCACATTACCACCATCAGCAATACTTTGGGGCAGAGATTTTAACACATGCCTTGACCCACTTCTAGACAGGTCTACGCGTAACGATAAATATGGTAAACAGTCTTCCATAGCACTCAAAGAGGGTATGGAGGAACATAAGATGACAGATATATCGTGCCTAAGACATCCAAATCAAAGTGATGGCACCTGTATCTCTACCACTCACAACACGTGGTCCAGAATTGATTTCTGGATAGCTACTGCAGATGCGTGCACATGGACTACGGCAATAGCACATATGCCCAAAACCCTTTCAGACCACACGCCGGTGCGCTTAGAACTTGCCATCCCCACACATACCCCGCGACAGTACTCATGGCACTTACAGCCCAGCGCGATGCTAGATCAGGTGTTTAGAGTTGAACTACAGCAAGCCATTACTGAATTCTTTGAGAAGACTGTCGGCTCAGTGGACAGCGCAAAGGTGCTGTGGGAGGCTTTTAAGGTGACAATACGTGGGTTCTGTATTGGTATTTAAAAAAAAAAAAAAGAGTGGCTTGCACACCATTAGTACCAATTTAACACCCACATTTAGCAATAAGTAACACGTGACAATTCTAGGTTTGCAAACGGCCTTCCACCACGCTGTAACACTTGTCGCTGCATTTTTGGTAACGTTTGACCCGTTTCAGCTAGAAACAAGGCTTTTTTTGTTCAAATCTGCAGATTAGGGTGCAGATGATGAATTATGTGGCTAATGCAGAAAATGTATAATTGTGCAAAAGTCGGTGCAGTCAAACAGTCACATAATTCCAGTGGCCCTGCTCATACCTCTGACTAGGTCCACAAGTGCTCCTCAGTGATTCCATCTTTTTTTGTCTCACTGAGTTCATAGTTGAGCTTCTATGGAAACAAGGAAGACTAAACCTGAGGTTACCACTACACAACACAGACTACCATACCACATAATTACTCTCCATAACCCCACTCTACATAATTCCTATACACTAAATACCACATACTTTCTATCCACATAATTTCACTGCACAACATACCACATAAATCCACTACACACAACGTACATCCACTCCAAAAAACATTAGTAAAAAATGTTTGCATTTACAACGCCAATAGCTCTAATTCTCGCAAATGCGAAACCTATTACATTGCAAACACTTCTCTAACTAGTAGTCGCGTTTGCAGAGTGGTGGAGAAAGGGTGCTGGACCTCCGACCAGCGCTCAGGAATTCCGGTGCGTAGGGCTTACAGGAGGTACCCGTAGGGCTTCTTGGCCCCCAAAGTCCCTCAGGAGTAAATTGGACTTCATCCCCCATTCCGTAGTCTGCCAGGAGGCGCGTTTGCAGAATGGTGGAGAAAGGGGGGCATGGCCTCCGATGACGTGTTAGCAATCCCACTGTGCGGGACTTAGTGGAGGTAACAAGAGGGGTAGTTGGCCCCCAAGGACATCCTTGGGGGCCAACTACCCCTCCTATTACCTCCAGTAAGTCCAACACAGCAGCATTGCTAAGTTCGAAGAGCAGGCCACGCCCCCTTTGCCCACCACTCTACAAACGCGCTCCCTGGCGCACTCTTGGATGGGGATTGAAGTCCCCTTCGCTGCTGGGGGTCCTTTAGGGGCCAACTAGCCTACCTCTTACCTCCAGTAAGCCCCACACAGTGGGATTGCTGAGAGGTGGACAAAGGCCATGCCCCCTTTCTCCACCACTCTGCAAACGTGCCCCCTGGCGCGTTCTAAGTTGGGGGATTAAGTCCCCTTGAATACTGAGGGTCACTGGGGGCCAACTAGCCCACCAGGTACCTTCAGTAAGCGCCACAGAGCTGGATTGCAGAGAGGTGGTCCGAGGCCACGCCCCTTTTTACACCTCTCTGCAACGCAGCTCTGTGGCGCTTACTGGAGGTACCTGGTGGGCTAGTTGGACCCCAGGGACCCTCAGGATTCAAGGGGACTTAATCCCCCAACATACAACGCGCCAGAAGGCCCGTTTGCACAGTGGTGAAGGGAGGGGGCGGGCCTGATGTGACAAGTGTGCAAACGCGTCCCGTGGCGCGTTTTAAGTTGGGGGATTAAGTCCCCTTGAATCCTGAGGGTCCCTGGGGGCCAATTAGCCCACCAGGTACCTCCATTAAGCGCCACAGGGCTGAGTTGCAGAGAGGTGGTCTGAGGCCACGCCCCTTTTTACACCTCTCTGCAACACAACTCTGTGGCGCTTACTGGAGGTACCTGGTGGGCTAGTTGGCCCCCAGGGACCCTCAGGATTCAAGGGGACTTAATCCCCAACTTAAAACACTCCACAGGGCGTGTTTGCACACATGTCACATCAGGCCCCGCCCTCCCTTCACCACTGTGCAAACGCGCCCCCTGGCAGGTTTTAAGTTGGGGATTCATTCCTTGAATCCTGAGGGTCCCTGGGGCCAACTAGCCCACCAGGTACCTCCAGTAAGCGCCACAGAGCTGCGTTGCAGAGAGGTGGTCCGAGGCCACGCCCCTTTTACACCTCTCTGCAACGCAACTCTGTGGCACTTACTGGACGTACCTGGTGGGCTAGTTGGCCCCAGGGACCCTCAGGATTCAAGGGGACTTAATCCCCAACTTAAAATGCGCCACAGGGTGCGTTTGCACACTTGTCACATCAGGCCACGCCCCCTCCCTGCACCACTGTGCAAACGCGCCTCCTGGTGCGTTGTAAATTGGGGGATTAAGTCCCCTTGAGTCCTGAGGGTCCCTGGGGGCCAACTAGCCCACCAGCTACTTCCAGTAAGCGCCACAGAGCTGCGTTGCAGAGTGGTGTAAAAAGGGGGCATGGCCTTGGACGACCTCTCTGCAACACAGCTCCCTGGCGCTTACTGGAGGTACCTGGTGGGCTAGTTGGCCCCGAGGGACCCTCAGGATTCAAGGGGACTTAATCCCCCAACTTAAAACGTGCCACAGGGCGCGTTTGCACACTTGTCACATCAGGCCACGCCCCCTCCCTGCACCACTGTGCAAACGCGCCCTCTGGTGCATTGTAAATTGGGGGATTAAGTCCCCTTGAGTCCTGAGGGTCCCTGGGGGCCAACTAGCCCACCAGCGACCTCCAGTAAGCGCCACAGAGCTGCGTTGCAGAGTGGTGTAAAAAGGGGACGTGGCCTTGGACCACCTCTCTGCAACGCAGCTCCCTGGCGCTTACTGGAGGTACCTGGTGGGCTAGTTGGCCCCCAGGGACCCTCAGGATTCAAGCGGACTTAATCCCCCAACTTAAAACGCGGCACAGGGCGCATTTGCACACTTGTCACATCAGGCCACGCCCCCTCCCTGCACCACTGTGCAAACGCGCGCCCCCTGGTGCATTGTAAATTGGGGTATTAAGTCCCCTTGAGTCCTGAGGGTCCCTGGGGGCCAACTAGCCCACCAGCTACCTCCAGTAAGGGCCACAGAGCTGCGTTGCAGAGTGGTGTAAAAAAGGGGCGTGGCCTTGGACCACCTCTCTGCAATGCAGCTCCCTGGCACTTACTGGAGTTACCTGGTGGGCTAGTTGGCCCCCAGGGACCCTCAGTATTCAAAGCGAATTAATTCCCCAACTTACAAAGCGCCAGGGGGCGCGTTTGCAGAGTGCTGCAGGGAGGGGGCAGGGCCTCCGGCGCGATGCCGTCTTTTCTTTTTTTCCAGAAGGTGGGCTGTATGGCCCCCCTTCTTTTCTAACTTTGGGGCCTTGGGGACCCCATCCCCCAGGGCCTGACCCCTATTGTTAAAAAAAATCAACGGGAAGGGGGCCGCGTGGCCCCCCCTTCCGAGGCCAATATCTGCCCCCGGGACCCCATTCCCCGGGGCATGGCCACATATATATATATTTTTTTTAACTATTTTTTGAGGGGGGCTGCGTGGCCCCCCTCCTGAGGCCTCTATTAGCCCCGGGGACCCCATCCCCCGGGGCCTGGCCATCCTTTTTTTTTTTTTTGGGAGGGGGGCCGCGTGGCCCCCTTCCTCAGGCCAATTATGGCCCCGGGACCCCTACCCCGGGGCCGGCCTGCCTTTTATTTAATTATTTATTTATTTTTAAAGGGGAGGGGGGGCCGCGTGGCCCCCCTCCCAGGCCACTTCTGGCCCCGGGGACCCCATCCCCGGGGCCTGGCCTCTCCATTGGGGACCGTGGGGGGAGGCCCAATTCCCCCACGGTCCCGCCGGCTCCCCTCCCCCTGCGGGAGCCGGCATTGCTTTTCCACAAGGGGAGCTGCTGACATGCAGCTCCCCTTGTGGAAAAGCAATCTGCTTTGGATTTGAAACCTGCTCTCGCTTCCAAAATCCAAAGCAGAGTTTGGTATGACAGGGCTAGTCCCGCCCTGCCATAGCAAACAGCAGTGTCCCGGGGGTGGGCACCCCGGGACACTGCAGGAGCCGGCCCTGGGGGGTGGCGGTCCCCAGGGCCATGGAGGGCTCCAGGAGGGGGGCTGCGCGGCCCCCCTCCCTACCATTGCAAAGCCCCGGGGAGGTGGTGGTCCCCGGGGCTCGGGGATCCGTAACGGACCCCAGCATTTACATTTTTAGTGCCCCGGGGAGGTGGCGGTCCCCGGGGCGTGTGGGGGGGCTCGAGCCCCCCACACAGGTTTTATTTTAAAAAATTAGAGCCCCGGGGAGGTGGCGGTCCCCGGGGCAGCGGGGGGCCGTGTGCCCCCGCGAATATTTAAGAAAAGCCCCGGGGGTGGCAGTCCCCGGGGCTTGGGGGGCCTTGGAGGCCTCCCCACAGATTAAAAAACAAGCCCCGGGGAGGTGGCGGTCCCCGGGGCAGCGGGGGGTCGTGTGCCCCCGCGAATATTTAAGAAAAGCCCCGGGGGTGGCGGTCCCCGGGACTTGGGGGGGCTCGGAGGCCCCCCCACAGATTAAAAAAGAAGCCCCGGGGAGGTGGCGGTCCCCGGGGCTGCGGGGGCCCCATGGGCCCCGCTACATAAATAAATTGCCCCCGGGACTTGGCCCACCCGGGGGCTTTGTAAACGAAGCACGGGAGGCCGCGCTTCGTTTTTTTAAATTTTCAGACGCATTCGCGCCAGTAGGTAATATATATATATATATATATATATATATATATATATATATATATATTCAATAGCTGTTATAGAGAGGACTGACAGGAGAGGTCCAATATACTTCAATGAAATAGGGCTTGCCTGAATAATACTACAGACGAGCAGACTCTAGAGCTCAGTACAAACAGGAGTTATTTTAGCCTACCCACCGTAACCCCTTACTCCAGCTTAGCATCAATGCTCTATAACTGGCAGAAGGCAGCCACACAGGAAGATCAAACAAAATAAAAATTTAACGTACTAATGTCTATGCGCAGGGCTATGAAGGTGCATGCACAATGCACCAAACCTTCCAATTGAACATGGTTCTCCAAAGTCGGTCCTGGAGGGCCGGATCCATGCCAGGTTTTTAAGATAACTACATTTATCTAAATGGGGATATGCTAAAAATCTGGCATGGGTCTGGCCCTCCAGGACCGACTGTGGAGAACCCTGCTCTAGAAGGTAAGCTTAAAGCAAAAATGGCAAACGCCGATGCTCCTTGTTTCAGTAGAACATAGGAAAGATCACCTCTCTAGTTCTCCTTAATTCCAGAAATGGTGGGTGCACGCAGAAAAGGTTGCCATGCACGCAGAGGGTTGACGCTCAAGTCTATCTTCAAAATGTCAGACTCAAATTGCCGCACTTGTGTTTTTCTACCCCTCCTTTTCAAAATGGCGGGTGCACGCAGGAGAGGTCACAGCTCTTGTCTTTCTTATGTCCTCAAAATGGTGGGTGCACGCAAAGCAGGTGTTTGGCAGGGGTATGCAGGGCAGGTTGTTGCTGTAGTCTTCCTGTCCCCGCTAATGCACAGCAGGGCCCACCAAAACCGCAGACTGAAGAACGAGCCGAGAGCCCCACCACAAATTAATAACTTAAGCGCCAGCCCACCAGTACCCGCAGCGGCACTGGAACCGGCACCTCCATAGAAAAAGACATCATTTCGTCATGGCAGCGGCCATATCACACCACAAACTCTCTTGGGATCTCAGCAGATGAGGCAGACAGCAGGGTCTGTTGGGCAGCTCCAGTCATTGGCAACAATTTTGTAGTATTGACTCCGGAAACGGCAGGTGATTTGAACCTTAAGTTTATTAGTAAAGAACAGGAGCTGCCCAGGAAGAACGCGCAAGAACTCATCCGCTCCCCAGAACCAGCATCAACTGAACTCACAATACAAACCCAACATTCCAAGATGCAGAACCTGAAGAGCCAGAACGTTCCAGTTTAGGCAACAGTTCTACCGTTAGGATATAACACAAACTTTAACAGACTTCCTGGCTTGTAAAACTAGCCACGATCTCCCATGACGGCAGTAGTGGTACTTCATGAATTTTCTGTAAATAGTGCTCTGGAGTTGACATACGAATAAACGGCCCAATATATTAAATACAACTGCCGGTCTATTGGAATGGAAACAAATGTATTGAAGTTAGTTAGGCCTATATTCCCACACTGCGTAAGAGTACCACCCACTAACAAAAATCATTTTTCTCTGTACAGGGATGCCTCACATATTCTATTTTGACCATAGGAGGAAAAGAAAAAATGCTTCAGAGGAAGATGTGAAATGTTCTGTGTAACAAAAGCAAGCAAATAACAAAAAAGTTAAATTAAGAAGTTAAAAGCACGAGCTTAATTTAACTAAAAAGATAATGACACAAAGTGTTGGAAAATTGGATATGTTAAAAACATAATGTTTTAAATAACCATAATAAACAAACCTATACAAGTACAAAGCCCATAGGGCTAAAGATAATCTCTAAAAAGTTCTCATATTGTAGAAATTACCATATTTCTGAAAACACTTTTTAAACACCTAAAAGCCTCACATTGAATTACCTTTCTATTAATTTCAGGGAAATGCTACAACTCTTGTAGACGTCACATATTCAGATTAATCCTTTGGTATTTATGAGCTTTGCAGATGTAATAATCATTATCTCGTAAAATAACCGGCTTAACATTAGTTTCACAACTACTAAACAGATTTATTCCTTTAATTGATCCCTTTGCTGACACTAGCACCCCGTTTTAGCAGGATCTCAGACTTTTGCCCCATCTCCCAGTTTACTCGCTCTAGAGCAAAGATTATATTGCTCCTCGGAATATCCCTCCAGAGCTTTCCGCCTGAACTGAATGCCAGGCAAGGAGGAGATAGCAGTCCTGCTAATAGTACAAAGTGTGAATACAAATATCTTTAAAATAATCTAACCATTCTGTGGCAAACTATGGGCAAATGTGTATCAATGGTGATCAGTGGAAAAATGTGAGAAAACGCTTAAGTGACAAATGATAATAGGGTGGACATCGAAGCAGAGATTCATTCAGCTTCCAAAGTTAATGATACTATAATCAAGGAGGGGAGAATAATTCACTTTTGTCAATGTGCCAGAGACTCAGGAAAGTTGTATCGTAGACCCTCAACCACACTTTCACAGTATACGGTGTATGTTTTATCTCTGCTCGTGTGTTTTGGTGGATAGTGTCATCGGGTCTGTCACTTGAGTGTTCCGGTCTCCAAGTGATCTACTGTTGTTCACCAGTAGGGAGAATGTCTGGATAACGACATTAGTGAGAGGTTAAAATGATCTGATTTCCTGTTTGCCACTGTTTATTTTTTTTAATAACAAATTTTATTAGGTTTTAATGATACAGTCTGGGCCTTCGCCCTACATTTGCAATTAGGCCATAACATAAGTCAGGAGTACCATAGCATTTAGACATATGCAGCACCTGCACAACTTGCAGGTAGATCAACATGAACATAGTGCAGACATTCCCAAATTCCAGTAAATGTAGAGACTTTACATTAATATGAAAACGGACCATAACATATTGTAGTGTGAGTCGTTCAGTCGTCGTTTGTGCGTGTGGCAATCCCTGTAAGGGACTAACGATGGAAGGGGAGGTAGGTCTATACCATGATACTCCGCCCAACGGGCCCATATTTTTCTATGCTTCTGAGGGCAGCCCCGGGCCTGAAACACTGCAATCTCTGCCCCCATACAGCTGTCCATTTCTTTCCTCCATTTACCCATTGTCGGAGGGGACGTCCCCTTCCACAACTGGGCAATGTCACGTTTAGCAATAGAAAAGGCCAGGAATAGTAGGTGCTGTTTGTACCTATTTCCGCCTATCCCCTTAGTGCTATGAAGGAGGAAAAGTTTCGGGTCAAGCGGAAGATCCTACGATAATATTTCACCCAGACAAGACGAGACCTTTCGCCAAAATGGCTGCAGTGCCGTGCAGCTCCAAACTGTGTGCAGGCATGACCCTTCTTCCGTCTCACACCGTAGGCACATAGGGGATTGGATAACTCCCATCTTCCAGAGTCTGGATCGTGTGTAATACACGCGGCTGACTATGGCTTCGGCCCAGTCATCATCTGTGAGATCTGGGATATCATCCTCCCATGCGCTCCTAGTCTTATGAAGTCTTGTTCGTGCGTGCGTTGTCAATGTTTGGTATATCTGTCGGATTTTATGTGGCCCCAGGTCTCCCAATTTAGTATTAGAACAGTGGTCCTTAAACAGAACAGTGTGGTCATCAGGATAAATATAGACTCCAATCAGTGCTATATTACGAGTGTCCAGCCGGACATTCAATTTAATAATTCAAAAATGTCAAAAACCAAAAATAAACACATCAATACAGTGGGACACAATCCTGCATCCTACATAGAAACATGACGAGTACACTTAGGACAGGAACATATCAGGCAAGACAGGGTAGCTTGTGGAATATTGAACACAATTTCTAACAAGCTTGAGGAAACAGTAAATACACTTTTTTAATCAGATTTGATTAATGTGCAAACTGTTTACATTGGTCGACGACGTTTCGATCCTCTTTAAGAAATAGTAGGATCATCATCAGGACAGTTAAAAATACAAGCCTGAATAATTAGAGATTGCCTCAAGGGGCCTGTGGAAGGTTAAGCCACAATTACACTCAGTGGTGGAGGCCGATTAAATAGGATGTTCTAAGAATGAAAAACCTGGCGATTAAACTGTAAATTATCAGTTCCAAGGCAGCAAGTGGCGATGCACGTTATGCTGTGTGATCCAAGGCTTTTTTTTTCTTTTTTCTTTTTTCCCTGCCATCAAGCGTTGGATCACACAGCATAACGTGCATCGCCACTTGCTGCCTTGGAACTGATAATTTACAGTTTAATCGCCAGGTTTTTCATTCTTAGAACATTCTATTTAATCGGCCTCCACCACTGAGTGTAATTGTGGCTTAACCTTCCACAGGCCCCTTGAGGCAATCTCTAATTATTCAGGCTTGTATTTTTAACTGTCCTGATGATGATCCTACTATTTCTTAAAGAGGATCGAAACGTCGTCGACCAATGTAAACAGTTTGCACATTAATCAAATCTGATTAAAAAAAAGTGTATTTACTGTTTCCTCAAGCTTGTTAGAAATTGTGTTCAATATTCCACAAGCTACCCTGTCTTGCCTGATATGTTCCTGTCCTAAGTGTACTTGTCATGTTTCTATGTAGGTTGCAGGATTGTGTCCCACTGTATTGATGTGTTTATTTTTGGTTTTTGACATTTTTGAATTATTAAATTGAATGTCCGGCTGGACACTCGTAATATAGCACTGATTGGAGTCTATATTTATCCTGATGACCACACTGTTCTGTTTAAGGACCACTGTTTTAATACTAAGCTGTTACCCAAGGTCCTTATCTACCTTTTGGGTTCCCTTCTGTTTGTGAAAATATACCCAGGTCTCCCAATAACAGGTGGCCCTCCAGAGGATGGAATTCAGGCAGGGTCTCTAGAGCTAAAATCAAAGGGCTCAACGCATGGCGTAATTGAAGATATTTGTAGAATTGTGTCTTGTGTAGCTGAAATTCTTCTTGTAGCCTTTGAAAGGATTTCATTGTGGTAGCCTGCATCACGTCCCCCAGGGTGGATATACCCACCAAGTCACACTCACGGAACCCCATCAGGGCCGTCACCGGGCGTAAATATGTACCATGCCACAGAGGGGTCGCCGGAGTCAGGCGACCACGCCACCCCATCTGCCCCACCGTGTAGCGCCAGAGCCGGATTACCGTTCTACTTGCAGGAGGTAAGCTGGCTAGGCTCCTTGAGCTATACAGGAGCTGAAGAAGGGGGACCCCCTCCATTGCCGCATGTTCAAGCGCATATGCCGGGTCGGTTGGGGAGTTATACCACCAATCATTTATTATAAGCAGGTGGGAGGCCACATAATAGGCGTATACGTCTGCTGCTGCAATACCCCCACAGTATGTGGATTGTGTGCATGTGTGTAACGCCACACAAATCGCCCCTCCATTCCATAGGAACTTATTATGTATAGCATTGATTTGCGCAAACCAGGATCGTGGTATGTTGTAGGGGAAATTTTGTAATCTATAAAGAATTCTAGGTAGAGAAACCATTTTAAAGATCGCAGAGCGCCCATTAGTGAGAGTGGCAGGGAGGACCATATTGTTGTTTAATTGCCCAGACTCGTATTTCGAGGGTTGATATTATGCGCTCTTTGGGCAGGGCGACATATAAATGCCCAAGTACTTGAAGCCCCAGTCGCGTGTGATAACTGCATCGCCCAGGTGCCTCGTCCTTGGTTCCCACACACCAGAAAAAGCACAGACTTGGAGGGGTTGGTATGCAGACCTGTAGTCTCTCCAAACACTCTGAGAATCTGCAGGATACATGGCCCCGAGATCCATGGGTCAGTCAGAAAGAACAGGGTGTCGTCCGTATATAACGCGATGCGGTCCAATCTTGACTGGGACCATTCAAATCCGCGGAGTACGGGGTCACTACGGACCCATGCTGCTAAAGGTTCCATGGCCACGGCAAAGAGCAGAGGAGACAGGGGGCAGCCCTGTCTCGTGCCCCTATGGATAGGGAAGGGGGCCGATTGATGTCCCGCTATGCGGACCGAGGCTGTTAGGTTCTTGTAGAGCAAACGGACGTACGCTAAAAACCGCGGGCCAAAATTAACAGCTTCAAGTAATTGAAAGAGATATACCCAGCTAAGAGAATCGAATGCTTTGTCGATATCGGCTAATAATATAGCCGCAGGGCGTCCCAACTCCGGGGCCAATGCCATGGCGTTATGGACTTGTCGGCTATTATGACGCGTGGCCCGATGAGGCATGAAGCCAGATTGGTCTGGGTGAATCAAATCAGATACGCATGACCGTAGGGGATCTGCTAGGACCTTGCCTAAAAGTTTGGGTTCGAAATTGCTAAGGGAGATGGGGCGATACGACGAGGGATCCTCTGGTGGGCGACCTGGCTTGGGGAATAGGACAATCTCTGTGTGGCGCCAATCTTGGGGTAATATACTCTGCTCCTGGGCATCATGTATTGCTGCCAATAAATGTGGGCCCAATACGTGCATATGGGGTCTTAGGAACTCTATGGGGAACCCATTGGGTCCGGGGGCTCGTCCTGAGTGCATGGCAAGTAAGGCAGCACTCAACTCCTCTGTCGTAATGGGGGCATCTAATTGGTCTCGCAGTTGGTCAGGGAGTCTTCGGGGTGGGATATCCCTGAGGAATTCAGCTATCTGAGCCTCAGTAAGCTGCTCATGTCGAGCATATAGCGCTGAAAAATGTTGTGCAAATTCCTTGGCCACTGTTTCTGGAGATGAGCACAAAGCACCGTCGGAGTCACGGAGTGTGGGAATGGTAGCGGGGGATTTGTCTACCTGACATAGCCTATGGAGCATTTTACTCGATTTGTCCCCCCATTGGTATATCCGGTGCTGTGACACCACCCAGATCTCCTTTGCCTCTCCCATAATATGTTGCTGTATATTCTGTTGTATCTGCAGCAAATTGCGTTGGAGGGAGGGGCGGGGATCAAGATTAAGTTGTGTCGCAATGGCCTCCTGGCGAGACTCCAGGTCGGCCAGCTGCGCTGTTTGTGCACGTTTCTCTTTAGTTCGGAAACTAATTTCAGCCCCACGAATGGTGGGCTTCAGGGCTTCCCAGAGAATACCCCTAGACGGGGTTGAATCTACGTTGGCGTCTAGATAGTCCGACACCGCCTTAGTGAGCATCGCTTGATAGTCGGGGTCCCGAAGATGCCACGAGGACATCTGCCATCTGAAGGGGGGTCTACGGGAGCAAGTATGAAGCTTGAGGGTGACCGGGGAATGGTCCGAGAGTCCCCTTGGGAGGTGGGACACTTGTGAGAACCTATGGATGGAGGCACGAGGTGTAAAGAAATAGTCCAATCGAGACTGTGAGCCATGCACTGCGGACATATAGGTATAGCCTAGTTCGGCAGGATGATATTCACGCCAGATGTCTGACCAGCCCAATGTGGTGGCCAGGAGATTCAATTTGGATGGACCTACTGGAGGGTTGAGGTCTGAGCTACGTTGTCTATCTTGTGGCGCCATGGTGTCATTCCAGTCCCCCTCCCCAAGAGGGACAAGGCCTCTGGGAGTTCTCCCCATAACCTGGAGATCCTGTCTACGATGGTGTTCCCTAACGGCGGGGGAGCATAAATACTACCGATATTGATATGTTCTCCATACAGTGTGCTCGTTAATATGACATATCTACCTCCTGGATCCACCCAGTGTTTTATATGTACGAAGGGGACTCGACGGTGTATAAGAATGGCAGCCCCCCTCGACCCCATGGTGAACCCTGCATGGTATATGGTGTGATACCCGAATCTGGCCAGGCATGGGGTTTTGGTGCCGAGAAGGTGGGTCTCTTGTAAGAGCAGGATGTCGGCCTCGTATCTCTTAGCCTGGCGTAGGACAGCGCCTCTTTTGATTTTATTGAGTAGACCTCTTACATTCCAGGATACCACAATGAGATCCTCGAGTGGGGAGTCACCCGTTTGTGTCATCATCTAATGTCTGTGTGATCGTCGGTCCAACTGCGTCGGAGTCTGTATGGTAAGTCAGCACATGTAAGAACAATAAAACTAACCCCATGAACAACCCCCCCATGCCCTCCCACCCCCCACCAGATACTGCCATGAACTAGGAGCATCTGTCGCGGCATAGGACGCACCCAGCCCCCAACTGGGGGGACCGGGGCCCCTCCGCCAACGGTACCCAAACCACCCACCCAACATTAACAAGGAGAGATGAAAATGACAAGTGCAAAGGCAGCCCCGCGTCCACGCCAGTTCAAAGTTCAATGAGAAACAGGATATTCACAATATTACATAGTCCTGGTTAAAAGAGAGCCATAGTGCATTGTTAGTCCGGCATGTTCAGGATGCGTGTTCTGGACTAGAGGAGCGCCGATCGGAACCGGATCCATGTCGCCTCTTTGATTTGGTCCTCCGGGATCTGTTTTGTTGTGAGCCCCGGGATGAGTCCGACTCCAGCGGTGGCGGCGGCGTGTGCGGTTTAGGGTGAGTCCGTTCGTCCGTCCAGGCGAAGACTGCCTCCGATGTGTCAAAGAAGTAAGACTTAGAGTTAAATATGACTCGCATCCGGGCTGGATATAGAAGCATGTATTGCATGTTAAGGTCTCTTAACCTACGCTTTGCCACTGTAAAGGATTGGCGTTGTTGTTGTACCAGGCGTGTATAGTCCGGGAAAATCATTATGGGCCTTGAGTCATATAGGAGTTTATCTTTGTGCGCTCTGGTGAATTGTAAGACAGTATCACGATCTGCATAGTTCAGCAATTTAGCGATCACTGGCCTCGGGCTTTCCCCAGGGGGTGGCTTCTTCGTCAGCGCCCGATGGGCTCTCTCCACCAAAAAACAGGTGGATAACTTATCCGCCGGCATGAGAACTGTGATCCACTGGGTAACAAAGCGGGTCATTGAGGTGCCCTCACAACCCTCCGGGAAGCCCACAAAACATAAGTTATTGCGTCTAGCACGGCCTTCTGCATCCTCCACTACCGTAAGCTTGTTGACCTTCTTCTGTAATGTAGTCACTGTGTCTTCAACGGTCGAGACTCGCGCCTCTGCCTCCGTGATGCGGTCCACCGCCTTTCTTAGGTCCTGACGCATAAAAGAAACTTCAGATCCCACAGCGCTAATCTTGGCGTCTAGTTTATCCCTGGAATCGTTGATTGCTGCCAGGAGCGCCGCATTGTCTGGCACCACCCCTCCTGCGTCTCCCTCGGTAGCATCCCCAGTAGTTGTGGCATAATGATCAAGGGTACTCTGTTTGGCGGTTGCTCCTCCGGGTTTGTCCTTGCCCATGACTGTAGACGGGGCTCTCCGGAATCTCGACACCAACTTAGTGACTTCGCCGGCGGGGGAAGGTAGGAACGGCTGTGCAGAGCTCCGTGAGGATTGTGTCGAACTCGCACTAGGGGTGCACCGCAGGCAGGTCCTCTCGGAATCGAGCACGCCCTGAGCCACAAGCCGCCCGAGCCTAGCCCGGCCGCCTCCGCAGCCCATGACCACCCGCCAAGTAGGCCCCGTATGGGAACCAGAATCACCGGACCACCTGCCCGCAGCGCCTACCCCCCAGGCATCAGGTTGCAGGTTTCAACTCCACAAACAATGCTCCAAGATTCAGGCGCATCTTCTGCAGTATATAAGGAGGAAAACAGAGACGCTATGGCTTATGTGGCCACTTTAGGAGCCCGACTGCCCCTCTTTACCCCACATGAATATGTCTGATTTCTTGTGCCTCCAATTGTGCTCTGCGAGGTTCAAGCGGGGGGAGAGGTCTCAGCTGCTACATCATACTGCTGCCATTCTTCACCATGGGATTCCACCTTTGCCGCCAGCTGGGCCCCCCCCCGGGCAATGATATAGTCGAGCGGAGGGAGAACGCGACACCGGCCAATGTGCCCTATCGGCAATACCTGCAGGCTCTATACGTGGGCCGAGTTAGGATCGGTGCGCTGCATCCCACTCATATACATGCGCCGCCCGCCTAAGTCAGGATCCTCTCCTGAGGCGCTCTCTAGACCCGGGGGGCTATCCGGATACAACCGCAATACGAGTGCGGCCGCGGGGCCTCTGCCGATACCCTCCCGTGGGGGCAGGCCCGCTCCTACCGCAGGTCCGGCACAGCACCCAGCCACGGCCGTGACCCGGCACTCGCCACGGGGGCCCCCCCGCTCCCGGCGCCCCCGCTCATCTCCAGAGCCTCGCACAGGTCCCACACTCAGCCACAGTGCCGCGGCTGGGGGTCGCAGGATCCGAGCCGAAGCGGTCCACAATAGGCCCCGGCCCGCTTCGTGCGCTCTGTGCCCTCAACGGACGGAGCGCTCGTTCCACGGTTTTGCTGCTCAATCTCTTGCCTCGAACAGCACTCCAAATGTTGTCGGGGTCTCGGCACCCAGCATCAAGTTCCTCCGAACGGGATTAAGGCGGATTATGGAAGGATTTCGGCGTGAACGCGCGGAGCCCGATTAGGCTGCGTCCCCCATGTTGGCTCTCCAAGCCACGCCCCTCTGCAACTGTTTATTTGACCAGGAGAGGGATAAGGTTAAAAGAAACAGCGGTGTTGAAGTGGATGAGTTATTGGTCCACAACACCTAGTGGTTTGGTCGATATTTTTCGGCCAACATTTTTCAGCCGGGGAGTTCCCTTATGGCTCTGGTGGCCCTCATCAGGACTGGTAAGGGAGAGGGCTAAAGTTTAGACACTATGCGTAGTGTAGGTAAGTTGACTCACTTACCGCTCTTCATCAGTGAGCACATTTGCTTGAGCTTGACTAGTAATATAGGCGCAGACTCTGGCCCATAACTTTAAATAGAGGTTTTATATGCCCATGAGACACAGGAAGAACTAGACAATACATGAAGTCTGATTGATTGTTAGTCTCTGCCAGAATTCCTGCCAGTCTTCCTCGGACGAGGAAGCACTTGTCAGAAGCCCTTTCAGAGGGTCATGGGGCATGCAGGGGCTACTGGGCCTAACTGTAGTGGTTGAGGCCTTTTATTCCTGATGTCCCAGGGCCAAACCTACTATGGATCCTACTCAACTGGGACAAGTACTCCTTCTGCCCTTGACTTTCAGTGGTAGCTGTGGTAGAGCAGTCAAGACTCCCTCCGGGGTGATGTAGATACAGGTCAGTAGACACAAATCACTGCAACCAGCACAAGCAAAAAATTGATGTCAGCCAAATATACTTGCTTTTAGGAGAAAGATAGTATTTTATTTCGAACTCTACACATGCAAAAAAATGTGACATTCAAATGTAATACCACAATCCCCCTTGAGGTCGGGGCTCTAGTAGTTGTTAAGCGAATCCCTGTCTCACCCCCTTTCGTGTATCGTGTTCATGGTTATTCCCCATTCACTGGTATTGCATCGGGGAATGAAAACTTTTAGGCCGTACTCCTTTTTGACCCTTTAGGAACTTAATCAAAAGTGTTTATAGTGTTTCAGCACTGCTAGCAGTGAATTCCCCTGGGGGCCAACTGGCCCAGTTCACTTATTACCCTCTCTTGCAGCACAGAAGACTTCAACTATGCAGTGGGCACCTCCAAAGGCACACCTGCAAATTCTGCTCAATTCGGAGAGGTTGGGCTGCTAGCGGCCCACACGGCAGCACCCTGGGGCGCAGACTCTTTCTTGAGCTGCGCTGCTGGAGGTCTCCCAGATGTTGGAGCAGCTCCCTGCTCGAGACGACGCTGTAAGTTGACTTGGCTCAACAGGGGGTGTGAAAGGTATCCTTTTTTCCAGCTCCCGACTGGAACCAATGAGTGTGCAACATCGTCCACAGCATCTCCGACAGTCTTCAGTGGTAAGACAGGAGTTAATCCCTCACAATGTGGGTCCAATTCTTAGATTGTAGCCTCAGTCTCTCCTATCGGCAGTTCCTCAAATCCATTGGCAATGTTTGTACGGACAGCTCCTGCTGGCATACGGGGTTGCTGTGGTATGGGGTTATACAGGCCCAGGTTTTCCTAGCACAGGCACCCCAGTCAAAACATTCACAAGTCTTGGCTGTCCTTGAAACGTTAACTTTAACAGTGGCCCCCTATGGCTTACAGGGTCACTGCAGCATGGCAGTACAGGCGTAGCAAGACCTGCACAATGCTCAACACATGGCTCAGTCTACAGCAGCCTACGGAGGTTACCGAAAACAATCTTGCACAGGAGCAATGGCCCAATCGGTGCACAGTCGAATCCTCACACTTCGCACAGGGAGTTCTCATGGTGGGGCTCCCCACTGAACCTTGCTCCCTCCAATGCTCTCCTCTTCCTCACTGGGCACACTCATCTTGGCAACAGGCAGGTACTGGTGCTCTAGGACAGGTTGTCTTGGTTGCCCTTGGTGATGTCCCTGACTAGCAGTCCTTGGCCCACATTCCTGGTCATAGGCAGAAGTCCTGCAGAGCTTCCCCTTCTCACAAAGTCCGGCAGCTTGGCAGATGACAAATTGTGGGGGACTCACCCTCCTCAGTTTAATATCCTTTTCCAGACAAAAAATGTGATTTAGGGTCTGTTTTTAAAAAAAAGTTTTATGTTGGGGTTTTACTTCTTTTGAAATGTACACTTCTCCTTTTCTTTCCTCTTGAAAGATGTCTGTCACAGCTGGCGAGACTCTGAATCTGATTGTCCCACAACACTACTCATGGAAGTGACCAGAGTTCACACCTGGATGTCAGCCACAGTGATGTGAATCAAAAGGTTAATCCCAGCTCCTCAGCCCTACACTTTGATTCCCTTATCCACCGCATCTCCCTTCCTGAGAGCTGTCAGGGCCCCTTCCTTATGATCCATCACTGAATTAAAGAGCAGGTTAGAAGTGTAAAAGGAGACTTGTCCATTTCCCGCCAGTATGTCCCCACCCAGCTCACAGTAATGCAGCAATACACGTCTGTCTGAGGGGATTCCTCTCCTGCTCATGTCTTTACCAGAACAGCCTGGGCTTCCCAAAATGGAACCCAGGGTCCTACATACCATGTACCATTGAAGACACACCCACTCAGTAGAGTTTCACAACACACTTTCAGTCCAGCACTCCTCCTCCATGCATTGTACCCTTACATGTACCCATGCATTCAGCACCCACAACCACACTCAGTCTGCACATACTGTTCAACTGAAGCTTTTCTATTTTTAACCAGGGTGTCCTCTTTACAAACTCACACTCTGCCAGCACACACACTCACTGTGTGTGCTAAACATCACTTCACCCTTCATATCATACTCCAGACAATCACACACACACTCACCACATGCTTTATCCACACATGCACTGCAGAGCACTACATCTCTTATGTAATGTATTACATACACCTAGTACATGTGCGAACCACACATGCACTGCACAGTACTGCTCCAACCTTGTACTGTACCCTTTCCAGGCACACAAACAACTAACGCTGCATCACTATTCCTGCATTGCGCAGTGCTCCACAACTAACCTGATGTAGTCCAAGAGTGAGTTAAGCACACATCAGAGGAACTTTTAAATAAGTGAGTGAGCCTGCAGACCTTACTCCTGTGACAGGGTAAAAAGGTCCTGTTCCCTACTACTGATCACTACACGGTATGCTGCCACCACCGCGCTCATGCTGCTTAACTGCTGGTGAAGGTGGTAGCCTTCCGCCACTATGAGGGTAGCTCTTTGGGCACCCCTCCTGGTCCTACAAGACCTCAATCCATGAGACCAGCCTATGTTATGGCACACATTTCATGATCTGTGTTCGCCTATGCCAAAAAAATCATCATATGGGATCCACGCAACAGTACAGTTGGGCACTCATATTAGAGGTACATGTCTTTACCATGCAGAGAGTACTTTGCCATCCAAACAGATGCCCCTCCCTGATCAGAACCCCACTGAACCAACTCCTAACGTGGACAGGTTGGGTTGTCAGATCGGTAAAACTGGCAGGAAAGTCCATCAGCATTCGCATTGCTCAATCCGGCACTCTGCTCCAATACAAAGTCTAACCCTTGCAAAGAAATAGACCATCTCAATAACTTGGGATCCTCTTCCTTCTTAGCAATCAACCATTTCAGTGGCTTATAATCTTTTTGCACCATAAAGTTAGTGCCAAACAAATATGGGCGGAACTTACTGAAGGCTCACACTAAGGCAATGCACTCCTTCTCAGTAACTGCCCAGTTCTGCTGACTGGGTAGTAATTTCCTACGAATAAACCGTACACTCTCTACCTTTGTCACCTTTGTGAACCAACACTGCTCCAACTCCTTTGTGAGAGGCATCTGTCTTTACAGTGAAAGGCTGACTGTAGTCAGGCGCTTTCAGTACTGGTGGAGTGCATCATGCCTTCTTCAGTTCCTGAAATGCCTTTTGACCCTTTGCAGTACACATTACCTTCCTGGCCTGCTTCCTAGAGGTCAATACAGTCAATGGGGTAGCTATACTTCCATAGGTGACCACAAAGGTTCAGTAATACTCTTGAGTTCTTAAAAGGCCCCCACTTCAGTTTGTATAGTAAATACCTTCCACTCCATCACTGACTGAATTTTGGCATCCAACGGGTAAATCTTCCCATTCCCGGCCTCATGCCCAAGGTAGACTACAGAGGACTGCTCCACCTGACACTTAGTAGCCTTGCTGGTCAGTTTTGATTCCTGTATCCCTGCCAACACCTTTCCAAAGTGTCTCAGGTAGTCCTTCCAAGAATTGCTGAACACTGCAATATCATCCAACTAGGCCACACAGAACTCCTCCAACCCTGTGAGAACATGGATCACCATGCGTTGAAAAGTAGCAGGAGCCTTTAACCAAAAGGGCTTCACTTTATACTGATACAGCCCCTCCGGTGTTGAAAATGCAGTCTTCTCCTTAGCATTTGATGCCAACGTGATCTGCCAATACCCACTGGTCAGATCCAAGGTGCTCAAGTACTTTGCAGAACGTAACCTATCCACAAACTCATCCACTCTGGGAATTGGATAGGCATCGGTCTTGGTAACTTCATTTAGGGCTTGGTAGTCAACACGGAACCACAAGTTAATAGACCCTTGCTTCTGTACTATAGAACAGGACTAGGCCAAGGACTATGAGATCGCTCAATGACTCACAGGTCCACCATTTTAGTAACTTTCACCTTAATATGCATCCCTGAACCTGGTTAAACATTTTGTACATTCTGCCCTTCACTGGCAGACTGTCACCCTTGTCTGTCATGCACACAGACAGGTGTTAACCCTGAAGTTAGCAACAAGAGTTTGGCAAACAGTATGAACACTTCTACACACTCTGCTGTGTTAACTCAGGGAATAGCTGAATCCCTTTCTCATAGCCTTCCTTCATGTCACTATGCAGTAAGTCAGGAAGAGTCTCACTGTCTTCCTCAACTTCCTCTTCCATAGCCATGACATTCAGTGTGTAGTCTCCCTGGAGGTAAGGCTTCAGTCTGTTCACATGGAGCACCCTTTTGGGTTTCCTTGTGGCACCTGTGTCCACCAACTAGTTTACCTCGGACACTTTCTGAACAACTTTATATGTCCCAGACCATTTGTTCTCCAAAGCCCTGGGACAAATAGGCTTTAGCACGGAACCTCCTGACCTTCCTGATACCCATTAAGCGAAGTTTTCTGGTCATACCATTCCTTCATCAATGATTGGCCGGCTTGAAGGTTTTCAGTTGCCTGACTCCTGTATTGTGCCATCAACTTCCTGAGGCCAATCACATAGTCCACCACCTTCTTTGGTGGAGACTTTGAGGATCATTCCCAACTTTCTCTTACTAAGTTGAGTGGACTCCGCATCAGGTGTTTCTACAGACGTTCAAAGGGACTGAATCCTACTCCTTCTGTGGAATCTCTTGATAGGCAAACAAGAGAAATGGCAGAAGAAGATCCTGTTTCCTCCTGAGGTTCTCTAACAGAGTTCCCATCATGCTCTTTAGTGTCTTGTTAAGCTGCGTCACCAAACCATTAGTTTGTGGGTGGTATGCAGCTTGCTCCCACATTTCTAGTATACGAGGAGATAAAGTTGGTTCACCAGACAAATACTACAGTCCCTGAAAATCCGACCCTGGAAAAAATCCCTAGGAGAGCTCTTGCTACAACTTTTGCAATCATGCTCCTCAGAGGTACAGCTTCAGGGTACCAGGTGGCATGATCCACCACAACCAAGATGTACTTGTTACCTGGCTGTGAGGCGAGATCAAATGGTCAACAATGCCTATTTCCACCCAATCAAACAGAACATCCTGCAGCTGATAGAAGCACCAACGGTACCTTTGTCTTCCCTCTTGTCTTACCATTCATCTGGTAAGCTGGACAGATTCTATTGAACCTCTGTGTCTCTGTGCATCCCTGAACAGTAGAACAGTGCGTCCAACCTATCCTCGGTTTTTCTAATACCTAAGTGCCCTGCTAAGTGCACTTCATGGGCCAATGACAACAGGAAGTTCAAGTGTACAAATGGAACCACTAGCCTCTTGATAGTACCTGGCTCAGGATTTACCTGTTCCCTATATAGTAGACCATCTTCCCAGCAAACATAGTGTTTCCAAACCACTCCTTTGCTGACCTGATCAAGTGCTTCCTTCCGAAGCCCCACAAGCATAGGGCACTCTTCCTGTGCCTTGCCAAAATCTTCCCGGGTAGGTCCTCTGTCAGTTAACAAATCCTGCAGCTCTGGAAGTGACCTAAACTGCAGCAAATTGTCTGCTTAGGGAGCCTCATCCTCCTCTCTATCTGGAGCAGAAGAGATGACCTCCATGGCCACTGCCTTCCCAGAGCCTGCCCTTTCCTGCAAACTACCTTGTTCTGGTCCCTTCAAATCAGAGAAGAACCCAGCTTCACTCTGAGACTGCTGTGCAGCCTGTGGTCTGGTCAATATAGCTGGCGCTGTCCAAGCAATAAAGGCTTCTGGTCCTGGCACCAAGCCAGAGGCAAACTAATCATTGCCCAAGAGACATCAAGCTCTTTGCTTTTCTTTTACCCGGACATCATTCATGGCCACTTTGCCATTACACTCCATCTCAACCCAGGCAAGCGGATATTTCAAGCCCTCTCCACTGGCTACTAATCCTGTATGCTTGGCTCCAGGGAGCATCTCCACAGGCTTAAGGTAATTCCTCTCAACTATAGTGCGAAATACTCCAGTATCCCTCATGGCAGGCACTTTCCTCCCATTGATACTAACTTCTAGCACAAATGCCATTATATTAGGATGGATGTGCTTCAGAGCATCTTGGTCCCTCTCCCAAATGTCCATAGCTACTAGGTAGAGAGCAACTGGTCCCTTTCGGGTATCTTCACCCATGTTTAACATTCTTGCTTACACAGGTGTCACAGTGTCAAGTTCCTTCTCTTGACGGTCTCTTGTAATGTCCCACCTTGTGGCACTCAAAACAAGTCTCCACCTTGGACTCAGAAAGGCTTCCTTGCCTTCCCTTCTCATGATGCTCCTTCCCGGATACATCATTACCATTCCCATGTTTACTGGACCCTCCTCAAGTCCCATGAGATTTACCCTGGCCCTTACCCTCCAATTTGGAACCAGTCTATGGTGAGCTCTTCTCCTCCTTTGGCTTAGAACCATGCTGCTGCGGCCCTTTATGAACCTTGTTAACCAAACATTTATCAGCTAACACTGCAAGTTTTGTTGGATCCCTCTCGGTCAAATCAGACAGGTATTGCCCAAGTGGGCTAGAGCACTCCTCCATGAGTTGCTCTGGCACCATCAACTGGTTAAGGGACTGAAAATCCTTCTCCTCCATCCCTCTTACCCACTCATTCCAATCAATCAACACTTCTTGAATCCAAGTCTCAAATGGAACACCATCCGCTCTCTTGCAGTCACAGAATCTCTACAGGTATAGTGCTGGCTTAAGCCCAGACCTCCTAATGAGAGCTTCCTTAATTCGCTCATTGACTATCTGGTTTGCCACAGCATCCTCAAAATTGTGGCTGTCCCTTCCAATGGCATGCACCACCGTTAATGCAGCTGCCTTAGTCACCTCATTTAAGGCCCACGCTTTACAAGCGACCTCAAAGCTCATAAACCATTCCAAAAGACCTTCCACATACAAATGCACAAGATCTTTTGGAACTTTGACCAAAACCTGGCCTGAACTGAAAGTAGTGTCACTTATCCCAGATGGAGTTGTTACTGCTGCCATCCCAAGTTTCTCTCAAGGGCTATCCTTTCCAGCTGTCTTTCCTTCTCCTTCTGTTTCTCCTCCCACTCTCTCTCATTTTTCCTCCCTTTTTCTCTGTTCCTTCTCTATCTCTCTCGCAATTTCTCTTCCCGGGCCTATTCCTCCTGTATCTCCCTTCCCTTCTCTTCTTGTTCCCAGTGAGATGGTCTTGGTTACTCCCTCTCAAACTCTGGCTTTCTCATCTTATTTAGCCTTCCCTTTCTGAAGTGCCAATTACAAGCTCAGAGTCTCTGCTAGACTCAACCCACCCAAGTGGGTTAGTCCTGGAATTGGGCACAGTGGTAACATAGAAATCTGAGGTGGTGTACATACCTGAGATATTCTAGAAACTAAGAGTAGTGAGTGTCTTGGTAAAACTCTGGAAAATGCATTAGGGGGCATTCTTGGCATGTGTCTGGGATATATCCGTGCTAAGGGGATAATTGAGCCTGAGTCCACAGTGATTTGTTCTGTGATCCTATCATAGTTCCCTTCCCAGAGTCCGCTACAGCCTCCTCCCTTTCACCCAGTATCGCAAACTGATCATCTTGTTTTTTGAAGCGAACATTTTATTTCTAGGTGAGCTGGAGTTCATTGATGAATGTGATGCTCTTTTTCTTTTTTTCCCATCTAAAGAAATGTTTTCTTTTTGTTATGATTATCGTTGAATGATTTACGGAATAGTGCATTAAAGTAGACGCCTGCAGTATGCAGACTAGTTCATGTATCTTATCCTGTTAAATTTTGAAGGCTACAGAGAAGCTTGTATTGTCAGAACCCTTTAGACCTTATCAAGCATCATTGTATCATCTTCTTTAACCTGATTGGGCAGTCTTATGAGAACTGTGTGTAGGTGTATAAAATATTAGAATTTGGATCTCTTTGGTTTAGAATAGAGCAGTTGAGTGCAGAATACAGATTAGAACACAGTAGATCTCAGAAAGAGAACTAACTTTTCATTGTCCTCTTAACTGAGGTGACCTCATGCTGGTTCATCCTATTATTTATAAGATTTAGATTTAATTTGAATTGCATATTATTCGAAGCATGTGCGTTTTGAATAATTGAAGCTAACTTGATTTTTTTTCCTTCCGTGAACCAGTAACCTTTAATAAACCTTCATGCTTCAGAACTAAATTCTCTTTTTTGGGGGACTTATGTGCTTCACATAATATTGACTTGTTGACCAGGTTCAGTTTGGAGCACCAAAATCCTTGGGGAATTAACACCACTCCCAGTCCATCAACAGAAGCGCTTTATGGTACTCGAATTTACACAAAGAAACAATTACACCTGTGACTCCCCAGTACTCTGGATCACAGGAAGATAGTTTTCCCACAATAAGTTAGATATTTTTAAAAATAATTCCAACGTTTCTGTAAAATCAAATTAAGGCAAAAGTAGCTTGCCAGGTTGGTGGTTCTCAAGGTTCTTCAGGAATGGTTCCAGTGAACCCAGCTCACTAAAGCTGTAAGGGGGTTTTGCCACTGGAAACATGACTACAAATGTCTTTCTCACAGCACACTACCAGCTACCTGGAAACCCCAAAATTGGCTACAGGCTACCTAAGTCCAGGACTTTTCAGCTGCAAGGCTCCTCAAGACTCCACAGCGGGTTACAGGCTCTTCCCGGTGGGCTCCTATATTTGTTCAGCTGTGAAGCAGGTTATCATCAGGAAAAAGCAGGGATACATCTGTTTTCCAATTCTCCACTCAATTCTTGAACTGAAGAACAATGGTCTCTGCATGTGTATTGAAAAGACAGCAGCCCAGCATGTCATTGGTGGGTTTACCTAGACTAATCCCAGCACTTCTAAATATCCCTTAGAAGTCCCCCCTAATCTAGTTTCAGCAAAGTGATATAATCCCAGCTTTGTGAGATCTGCCTTATGGCTAAGGAAGTCACTGATCCGAGATTGCAAATGACTTTCTTTAGTATGTCAAAACTCCTCTATCCAGGAAGGTATACACTCCCTATGGTACAGAGACTAGTATCCTTGTATAAGACACATTCCTCAGTACTGTAGTAAATCAAAGGACAAAGTTATGCCCACAGTGTCCAGGGAAAGACCAGGGTTGAATAGAACAGCACGAGAAAACCTGTTCGCTCTGTGTTTCCAGTTTTAGGCAGGCCCAAGCAGTCTCCACCTCCTTATCTGTGTAAAGTGGTTGGTCTCTCGCCTGCCCATATGTGTAACAAGCCTTTAATACACACATGACCTTCAAAATGGAAAGAGCTATTGAAAATATATTTTGGGAGACTTAAAATAAATGAAATCTTCTGAATAGCACCTGAGCAGTTGCGACCAGGTACCAAGCATATATGTGCATGCACCCATGCATGAGCACGCTAACACAGCCATATATGATTTGAAAGTAACAAGTAGCTCTGCGTTCTGTTATGTGCACACTCAACATTTGCAAGGACACACACAGAGATGCCATCAAGAAAAGTCTCCAACCTATGGAGTTTAACCATTTATGCATCGGTGCTGCACAAAAGGCTCTAAGAGGCTCCAGAAGCACTGTGCAATAGTTTTGTACAGCAGCTTACCCTTCATCTCTCTTAAGTCCCTTTATCACCTGCCTCTTTATTTTGTCAATGAGATTGACCGGGAGAGAAGTTACTACCAATGCTCAGACAAGATATTAGCCCATGGTACTGTAAGGCAGTGTTCTGCGCTCAAGTACAGTCAGTACATAAAGTGCTTCTATTCCTCTTCCAATTTAATATATATATATATATATAGCTCAGACTTCCGCTCCAAACGGAAAGAAGGTACCGCACTCACGGGTGTAGATTTACATCCATTTATTTATCACAAAAGGGCGGGACGCGTTTCGGCTTACGCCTTCCTTGACCACAGATTGTTTACCGGCATTACACGCCATTTTACCATACTTTCACACATGCGCAAATACATTAAGCATGGAAATGAAAAGCGGCTTCCAAGATTGAGTCATTTCAAATGACAGCAATCGCCATTTTGAAGTGCGTTTTCTACTCCTTTTAACTTCATAAATAATCAGAACATAATTCATTATCGTCATGTTACAAAATAATATAGATAATTTAAGGAAATTAATATCTTTCCAACCACCTTTTCAGAAAATAGCGATCAACATTCTGGGGTAAATAAAATGTTCCTCAATCACTTGGTATAATGAACATATCGAGTATAACATAACCTGCGTGTTTTTCTGTACAGTAAACTGATTCAGCTCTGGATGAGCTAACAATATTCATACCACAATTTCTAGTGTCTCTTATTAAGCTCTGGATGAGCTTTAACTCTTTATACTGTCATTTCGTACATAATTAAACCTATATAGTACCCAATACACAATTAACTCAAATTAATTAAATCCTATGTTCTTTGTCAGTTATTTTAAGTGAGGAATTTGTTTGAGCAAAACATACAGTAGTATATGTATTTTTCATACTAAAATATATAACAAAAAATATATAAAGAATATTTTCAGACACAAGATCAATGCTGATAGTCTATCTTGAGGACCTGATCAATATTCGACTTAAAGTTAGGTTCTCAGCCCACATGAATAGCCAATTCTTCTTCCGTGTTAAGACCTCCTCGGGTCCTTGTTTGCAGGTCGATAATATATCTTGATTCTAACCTGCGTAAGTGGAGTTCTCTGTTCCCCCCTCTTTCATTGGGAGGAACGTGGTCAATGCAGAAGAATCGCAAAAGATTTCTATTGCTAGAGTGGGATTCAGCAAAATGTCTTGCAATTGGATATGCAGGATCCTTCTTCTCGATAGCACGAGCATGTTCAAGGATACGTTTTTTTGTTGGATGTATTGTGCTTCCTATATATAACAGGTTGCACGGGCAGGAAAGACAGTATACACAAAATGGAGTATTGCAAGTGAAAAACTTGTTAATTTTCCTCACTTTGTTTGAACCTGGTACTCTAAAGGTCAGTATCTTGCTACTGTATTTGCACGCCTTACATCTTATGCAGGGATAGAATCCAGTTAAATCACTTAAACGTGGATTCTTTTTATTGCTACCCAGATGGCTATGGATTAAGTTGTCCCTTAGTGATCTACTCCTCCTGTACGTAATTTTAGGATAAGTAGATAAGTCCTTTCCTATTACTTGATCCGTTTTTAACATATGCCAATTACGCTTTATGATTCTGGAAATATTTTGGGTCTCATCAGTAAAGGTCATAATTAACCTGAATTCCAGATTGTCAGGATTCTCTAACTCTTGTCTCTGATTCTTTAATAATAGCTTCCTAGGAATCTTCTCAACCCTTTTAAAGCTGATTGCACTAAATCATCTGGGTATCCTCTCTTTTAAATCTCCGTGAGGCTTCTAAGGCTGACCGTTCAAAATCCAATTGCTTAGTACAGTTCCTTTTTAATCTTAACAATTCCCCATAGGGTATACTTTTAATTAGAGGTGCCGGATGACTGCTACTAGCCTCTAAAATTGAATTTCCAGCTGTCGGTTTACGAAAGAGGGAAGTGCAAATGGTACCTTCTGCTATAAATACCTTCAAATCAAGGAAATTCACTTCTGTGGCACTTATATCCCCACTAAAGTGAAGATTCACCTCGTTGTTATTCAGGGTAGCAATATATTCCTTTGCCTCCTGCTTTGATCCTTTCCATAGAATAAATAGATCATCTATAGATTGTTGATCGCTATTTTCTGAAAAGGTGGTTGGAAAGATATTAATTTCCTTAAATGATCTATATTATTTTGTAACATGACGATAATGAATTATGTTCTGATTATTTATGAAGTTAAAAGGAGTAGAAAACACACTTCAAAATGGCGATTGCTGTCATTTGAAATGACTCAATCTTGGAAGCCGCTTTTCATTTCCATGCTTAATGTATTTGCGCATGTGTGAAAGTATGGTAAAATGGCGTGTAATGCCGGTAAACAATCTGTGGTCAAGGAAGGCGTAAGCCGAAATGCGTCCCGCCATTTTGTGATAAATAAATGGATGTAAATCTACACCCGTGAGTGCGGTACCTTCTTTCCGTTTGGAGTGGAAGTCTGAGCTGCATTTATCCGTGGACCCGCCGCCACGTTCAAACCGCACCCGTTCCGGAGTGCTGACTGCGCATCTCGGTGGAATAGAAGCCTCATATATATATATATATACATATATATATACATACACACACACGATCTCTTCATTTGGAAGGAATCAGCGGGACACATGGGGAATGCCAGGAAAGACGTTTATTGCAGCGATGGCATGACGCGTTTCGGCGGGGTATGCCTTTTTCAAATGCTGTTGTGCAAACACGGTCTATTCACCATTCCGCTTTGATATTGCTCAGGTCGTTCTCTCATTGGTAACAATCCTGGTGGGCCGAGTTGGTAGTCCAATCAACACTGCAGCCCACGTCGGAAGACTACAGATCCCAGCAGGCATCAGTCCTGGCCGGCTAGGTGAGTGTTTGGCATCGATCCCACAGCATCTCATAGTGAGTGCTGGATTTACAATTTACAGGAACGTGATACCTTGCAGTTTTGGTGCCAGTCCAATGTTGCAGCTGAAACAACTCTTCTTCCCTGGCTCCCCGACGCCCAAGCCGCATTTATCCTAATCCAGCGTGCCTCTGGGACTTAGATACAGTGCTCTTGTCCCTCCGTGTAGTCACGGACTGCTTCTGCAGCGATGCTCTGCCTTCGCAGGATGCAGCGGTCACGGAGTACTTCCAATCCCTTGGAACCTTCACACCGTTGTTGCCCTTGTGACTCCGGACACTTAATTGGGCGGGTCCCCCTAGCGCGTCCGGAGCAAACGCGCATAACATGAAAACACGATCTCTTCATTTGGAAGGAATCAGAGGGACACATGGGGAATGCCAGGAAAGACGTTTATTGCAGCGATGGCATGACCCGTTTCGGCGGGGTATGCCTTTTTCAATTGCCGTTGTACAAACACGGTCTATTCACCATTCCGCTTTGATATTGCTCAGGTCGTTCTCTCATTGGTAACAATCCTGGTGGGCCGAGTTGGTAGTCCAATCAACACTGCAGCCCACGTCGGTAGACTACAGATCCCAGCAGGCATCAGTCCTGGCCGGCTAGGTGAGTGTTTGGCATCGATCCCACGGCATCTCATAGTGAGTGCTGGATTTACAATTTACAGGAACGTGATACCTTGCAGTTTTGGTGCCAGTCCAATGTTGCAGCTGAAACAACTCTTCTTCCCTGGCTCCCCGATGCCCAAGCCGCATTTATCCTAATCCAGCGTGCTTCTGGGACTTAGATACAGTGTTCTTGTCCCTCCGTGTAGTCACCGACTGCTTCTGCAGCGATGCTCTGCCTTCGCAGGATGCGGCGGTCACGGAGTGCTTCCAATCCCTTGGAACCTTCACACCGTTGTTGCCCATGTGACTCCGGACACTAAATTGGGCGGGTCTCCCTAGCGCGTCAGGGGCAAACGCGCATAACATGAAAACACGATCTCTTCATTTGGAAGGAATCAGAGGGACACATGGGGAATGCCAGGAAAGACGTTTATTGCAGCGATGGCATGACGCGTTTCGGCGGGGGTATGCCTTTTTCAATTGCCGTTGTGCAAAATATATATATTTGAAGGACATAAATTAGTTTGTCCGTTATGTATTAGCGCTGAGCTAATATTTAGCTGGCAGTACGTAGTTGAGAGTTGGCCAACCGGCCCTCCTCCTTTCAGAATAGGTTGGTATTAGAATTAAATGTAGTACAGAAAAATATTATCAGCCTTACAGCTGGTTATTATTTACCTTAATCAGCAAAACCTGGGGTCATATTTTGTATTTTGGGTGTTCTGGAGTGGAACTCGGACAGATCTACATCTTGCTGTTCTGCAGGGATGGGGGATCCCATCTTCAGAATGCTTCCCTTGCAGGGTCATGAAACCGGACACTTGTAGAATGAGAGGGTCTTGGGATTTATGAGGAGGGTGCTGTAGTGTGTCAGTGGTGTTTGTCATGAATTGTAAGGAAGTTTTCATTTGATGAGCTCATCACAGTGGAATTCTTCACAGCCCGGCTTCAGTGTTTATGGGTTAAAATAACTTAGTTTTGGGAGGAGATTTTTAAAAATAATGCAGGTAATGAACTGACCATGCTGCACACTTCTGTGAACTGTAGGTCACCATTGCTGGGGCCAATCATAGAGGGAGTTGTAAATCAACACCAGCTTGTCATTTAATTCTGTAGAACCATAAAACAGCGCAAGGGTAATTTTGTCACACATTCAGTTGATCTTTGAGTCAGAAAATCACTTGTTCACTCTCACTAACCAAGTCAAGCTATCAGTTTTTCTCTCATGCCAGTCACTCCTGTGATGGCACTTTGCTTTGTGAAAATTCTGGTGGAAATTCTAGTTCTAGAAGTGCCTTCCAATGAATCTTTAGTTATGACAAAGGCTGACATCAAATTCAATACATTTCAATAATGTGAAGCTCATTTGGCCCACAAGGAAGACAGTGTTTAAGGTCAAAACCATATAGATGTATTAAAGGATTTGAAAGTTACAAACTCAAAAAATTGTGATGAATTGTAATTCAATTGTGTAGGAATGCTAGAAATGGTGTCTCTAGTTGGCAGATGTTTGCACCCTGTCCAAGTAGGGACCACCACTCTAGTCCGTTTAAGTCAGATACACATCCTAAATTAACCTGTGCTCACCCTCTGTAGCTTGGCACAGAGCAGTTAGGATTACCTTAAGGGGCAATGTGTAAAGTATTTGTGTAGCACTTAAATTACAATAACTCTATGAAAACACCACAAAAAGACTTCACACAGGTTTAGAAAAAGAGAGAATATTTATCTTATTAAAACAAGACCAAAATGACAAAAATCCAATCAGTTGAAGTTGAGATACATTTTTTATGGATGAAATGCAAAAGTAGTGCATTTCAATTTGAGCGTTTTGACAACGCTGGAAAAATTGTTCTCACAATGTTCCTATGTGCAATTGTTCATGGGCGGTCTCGCTAGACCAAAGCAAATGACACTACTCCAATCAGTGGTCCTTCTCAGAGGTTACTGCCCGGTATCTAAAACAGTTAATGTCCCTACTGCTTAGGACGAGGGTCTTGGGGATCACCCAGGCAAGATGCTTGGTTGACTTCGCCACCTGCAAGAAAGCACAGGTCGGCTATATGTGCCCCCCTGGGTTCCACTATGCCACAATACCTTGCGGGATGAGTAGATGAGGTCGGCCAACTCAGAGTACTGGTGCCGATGAAGGAGCCAGGCTGCGGTGGTGTCTGCGTCCTCTGAAGCGGGGCCCGCGTCGTAATGCACTGTTGTCCTCTTGGAAGTGTGGGCGGAGACGGATGACTATTCCTGCGTCTCTGGCCCACCCTTGGTTTCTGGGCCAATGTGTCGCGGAGAGAGAGCCGCGCTGGAATACGCTGCAGCGGCTTCAGAGGAGATGCACCGATCTCAGGCAACAAGGGGCATGGGATTTTTTCTGCTGAAAAAAACTGGCGATGGGGCCTTTGCTGGTCACGGAGCACTGGAGGTTTGGCAGTAGATGAACTGGCAATCAGGCTTGGGCTTGGTCCCTTCAAGGGAAGCCAGGGCCGGCTTCTCCATTGGTGCGGAGGAGCGTAGCCCCACTTAAATGCCCCCGAGCTGAAAAATAAAATGGTAATTCATTAACATTTTATTTTTTATCCTCCTGTCCTGAAGGCCTTTGTTCCTGACTCCTGGAAATGATCACACTACCTGACAGGAGGTCAGAATTCTGTCTTGGCCACAGCAAGTGCTGGCTGCCAGCCATAGCACAGAGAAGCTGGGGCAACCCGTTGGGCAGCCTCTAAGGTAGCCACCTGGGTGCATGCCACATCGCCCTCAACATGAGATACGTGTCAGGAGTGAGAAGGCACGTTGTTTGATACCATACATGACATATTTAGGCAGTACCATAATGGAGCTGCCAACCTCAGACTTCCCCGGGTGCCAGCCCTTGCTATCCTATGCACCACTTTTCACTTCTAGTGTTCTTTAATGGTAAAGACCAATATAGGAGCATATAAGCTTGCACTTACATGCCAACACCTTTAATATAATGTACCCTTCCTCCTGGGCTCAGGAGGCCTTCCTTAGGTGTGACTGACATATATTAAAAGCAGTGCTTTAACTTGGCCACACGTGGTGAGGACCAAGTTGAAATGCAGCAATTTACACTGTTCCTGCAGTCTACAATGGCAGGCCTGCTGTCAGTAGTTTACTTGGATCACTCAGGGTTGCACAAACAGTGCTGCGAGCCTTGGGGACTCCTTTACCACCTGCGCACTGGGTTCCACTGGTTCCATATACCATGAACTTATAAGAGGGGTAAGTTCTTGTCAATTGGGTTGCCAATTTACACACAAGTTTAGGGAGATCGCACTGGGGCCTCTGCAGCATATTCCAGTGCACTGTCATAACCATCAGCATTGGAGCAAAATGTGTGGGATGGGTGACCATACAAAAAGGACACTTTCCTACAAATCCCCAATACATAAATACATTAGTCAATTTATCCAGAGCAATTAAAAATCATGTGATCAAAGGCAAACTGTTATAAAGTTGTCTCAAACAGAATGGAGAAAATTAATCCTCCCTTTAAGGGGAGCGCCATACACTGCTAGGGGAAAGTGTGAGAAATCTGAAGAGAAGTCAAGGAAGTTGAGTTTTGCCAGAAAGCCTCTGAAAGGAGGCTGTAGCAAGCATCTGCTCTAAATGAGGGAAAACAGGAATTTATATCTAAATGCAGATATAAAGATGTGAATCTAAAGACTAATATAAAAGGATCTGCATCCAAAGGCAAGAGAAGAGGCATCTGATTTTTAAAGTGAGTGAGTCTGAAAGGATACTGCTTGGAATTTGAAGGGAAACTGAACCTGAACATTACAAACACATTCTTAACAGGACAGAATTCTACCATTATCAGTAATACGTAATTTCTCAAACAGTCAACCAATCAAGTGACAACAGAAAAGCTGCAGTTTCAGGCTCATTAACAAATACAAAACTTTCTCACAAGCAAGCTTGGACTGTGACTTTCAAACTAGCAGATAAGTCATAAAGGCTGCTTACACTTGCAGCTAAAAGGCTACCATTCAATTAAGACATTCCACCACAATCTGAAAGAACATATTCCTTTCTCCATAAGAAACTAGAAAAAATAAGCATTGTACATTTTCAGTGTTGCTTCAGCTTTTCAACTAGAAAATAAATGTTCGCTTTGCACCAAGCAAAGTGGCAATTAATGTGAGCAATTTAAAATACAGGCCTACCTTATCTAGAGTCAGTTTAAATGTGGAAAACATACACTTTCAATACATTTGCGAATTGCCTGTTCATGTCGATATGTGTGTAAAGCTTTTAATTATGAAAACACCTTCACCAATCCATCCTGATTTTTCTCACTCAAGCAGTCATCAGCTGATTACTCACTAATTCACTCATCCCACCTCTCTCTCGTATTCATGACAAAGAGGCTTATTTATGTTTCCCCAGAAATGTAGTACAGATCCCCACAGAATTAAACTTACAGTAATATTTAAATGCTCTCAACCATCCTAGAGTGTCAGTTACATAATTGTTTCTCTATACTGGGCTCGCACAATCCAGAGGCGGCAAGGGTCAGGGGGTTAAAATGCGTACTTTTGGAATGTCTCGACTGGTTTACAGTGCGCAAAATAATAATATCCTGTAGTGACGTTTAGGGAGTGTGTTTAGAGAACATGGCGACTGCATGTTAAGCAGCCGCTTGCACCCGGAGCTCCCATTCCCGCCGCTTGTTTTCTTTTTTCAAACCCTCTCAAGTCCTTCGTGTCCTGTCTTACCGCGTCTTTTTGTGGATTTCTTTTCTGGCTCCGTCGTTGCTGCTGCCGAGGACGTTTGGTCAGGGATGTGTGTCGGAGAAGCGGCTCTGAGGTTTACCGTTTTGCTCCGCTGGTCCGAGGCCGCCCTGGAGCTCCGGAGGGGCCGCAGAGCGGTTGCTCGCGGGCTCCTCCCGGTTAGCAGTGGCAGAGCCAGCATCAGCGGCTTTCTCTTCCCGGGGGGCGAGCAGAGAGGACAGCAGGAGCTGCCTCGTAAAGGTACAGCAATTTCCGAGCCGGTACCAGAGGCTGTTACAGTGGCTTCGTCGGAAAGGGGACTTGATAATCAGCAATTCTGTTTCTGGAATTCAAGACCACCAAAAAGATCTTTGTCCTGTACCTCAGGTGAGGCTGCCATCTACTACTGTTTTTAAGGAGGGCATTAAGAAAAATAAAAAGCGTGCAGGAGTAGGTTTGGGGTCCAGTAAAATAAAACCAAAAAATAAATCTAATAAGCATCCTCCGGTGGAACAAGTTACAGATAAGGTTTTATTTAAGGCACCCAATACACCCACTGCGTCTTCTGCTCTAACCAGCAGCTCAGCCTTTCAGACTTATCAGGTTAAAGGCAGAAGCATTAAACCTGGAAGGTCCAAAAGTAACCCCCCCCCCGATACTAAAGTCCGGGTTACCCCTTCATTACGTTCATACTTTAGAGTACAACCGGAGGTTCTTGATATAGTAAAACAGGGCAAAGTTCTTAGGAAAAGTTCAATCACCCCAACTGTACAATTATTACTGGAACCTGTTGCCGGAAACAACTAGGAGCCTGTTAGTGACCCGATTCCCCAGCAGGATAACTTGGTCACTATTTTAGGGGTGGAATCAAAGTCTACAGGGACTGCTAGCCCTGTTGATTACAATCAGACGCGGTCGGCTGCGGACCAAGGCAGCGGCCTCCCTAAGGAGCAGGTTCCGATTGGGTCTTCAACTGCATCCCTGTAGGCCCTTTTTGTTACACTGTCCGAAGATATAAAGAAGGGATTCTCAGTTTCTGCTGTAAACCAGGGTGAGATCAGAAACTTTTGTGAATCATTGGAGAGGAAGGTAGACCTGCTGAACTCTAGGACTGACTCTAGAGAACAATGTCGGTGAATTGAAAGATCATCTTGGGGTGGCAAAGGCGGACATTCTGTTGCTAAAGAAAGAAGGAGTGGACCTCTGTGATAGAATGGAGATATTGGAAAACAACGCCCGTAGAAATAATCTATGTCTTTTGAACATCCCAGAAGGGAGCGAAGGGTCCGACCTCAGATCCTTTATCATCTCTCTACTCAAAGAGTCCTTACAGCTCGAGGAATCGGAAGAGACCCTGAGCCGTGATATACAGAGAATTCATAGGGATCCCTTTCGTAGGAACCCAAATAGATCTAAGCCAAGAAAGATCTTAATTAACTTCCTTACCTTTGCTCTAAAGGAGAAGATACTCAATTTGACATTGAAAGCAAAATCATTGAAGGCTAGAGAGTTCTCTTTTGAAATTCGCTCTGATCTCTCCAGGAGTACACTTGACAGGCAGTAGTGGGAATTGGGAAGGAAGATCGATGATTTCAAGAAACTCGGCGCAGTAGCTCAGTTAAAGTTTCCAGCCTTCCTGAAAGTTATGCATAACAACAAAATGCATAACATAAGATCAGTTCAGGAGGCTGACGAGCTGCTTGACATGATTAGTAAGGGGATCCCTTAATAGTGAGAATTGATTGGGATCTTTTTTTTCTTTTTTTAGGCTAGATACCCCTTTTTTCACTTCTCTACATAGTTGGGTCAGAGCTATGGGGAATTTCATAAAGGAAAAGAGGGAAGAAAGAGAAGGAGAGGAAAGGAGGAAAAGGGAAAAAAGGGAGAAAACGGAAAAAAAAAACACAAATAGATTTTAGAATTTTACTTAGAGTTTTCACTTTTTTTTTTTTTTTTTTTTCTTTTTTAAGAGTTTTCTAGTTTTTACACATTCTAAGGGCGGGATAGGCTGCTCCGGGTTGCAGCTTCTGGACTCCATCTGTCCAGATAATTGGGGTAAGGGTTCTCCAGGGTTGGGGGGTGGGTTGTCTGGGGCATCGGGATCGGGTTCGGGGTAGGGAGAATAGGGGTAAAAAAATAAAAGATTTCCTCATTCGCCTCAAAATAGTTTCATTAGTCTCAATAGTTATGGAACCTCGATGGATCTGGTGCTGGTCTTCTCTTTGTCTTCTTTGGGTACGAGGCCGTGGTTTTGAACCGCCATGAGCTCTATACAGATTATGTCCTGGAATGTCAATGGCCTGCGCGTAAGACCTAGAAGAGATAAGATTTTGCAATATCTTAGGGATTCCCCCGCGCAGGTCATTGTTCTCCAGGAAACACATTTGCTCAAAGAGGAGACCGTCAGTCTTTTTAAGAATAAAAGATGGGTTGGCTCATATGTCAGTACAAATCAGTCCGCGAATATTTGAGGGGTTTTCATTTTATTTAAAAAACAATCTAAGGCTCGGATCCTACAGTTAGTGGACCCATGTGGCAGATGGGTCATTGTGAAAGTCATTATTTTGGGGTTCCAGTTTACCTTGGTTGGTTATTATGGACCCAATCAAGATGATCCCTCTTTTCTCAAAACCATCTTTTCTCACCTGTTAGTTTTTCCAGACCCGGTAGTTTTAGCTGGAGATTTCAACATCGTACTTAATCCTATATTAGACAAATCTCCAAACAACAGAGCTGCTGCTCTATCTAAATCTCGGGTTTACCTACAAGATATGATGGTGCAAACTGGTCTCTCTGATATTTGGAGAGAAAGATCTGGTGAGCAGCTGGGTGTTTCCTATTGTAACAACAAATACCGCCATAAATCAAGAATCGACTATATCTTGATTAGTCAATCTCTAAGGGGTAGAGTAAAGCACATTTCCTATTTGGCATCTCATCTTTCAGACCATTGCGGTATTTTAATAGATTTCGAGTGGCCACAGTCTCACCAAGTTAGAACATGGTCTTTTGACCGATCCTTACTCTTGGAGGAGGAAGAGATATCTTTCTTATCCCAGGAAACCGAATACTTTTTGAAAGCAAATTTAGATTCAGCTACAATATCGGTCATCTGGGATTCCTTAAAGGCATTTTTGAGGGGTCAAATTACAAGCAGGATGAGCTTTAGAAATAAAAAATATAAAGGGGAGATTGTATCAATTGAGGCTAAATTGAAGGCAGTAGAGGTAGACCTAATAGCCAGGCTGCACCCGAAATACAGCAAGAATACTTGACTAAATTTAATAAATTGAGAGAACAGCTGGAGAGTTTTCTGCATACTAGGCTTATTCGAAGATGGGAGACAAGTAAGATTGCCCACTTTGAATATGGTGAAGGGGCAGGCAAGCTCCTCGCTTGGAAAGCCAGATCAGATCGGTTACGAAATCAGATTAAAGAAATTGTTATCGAAGGCGAAGCTGTCACTCTCTCTTCGGATGAAGAAATTGGAGATGCCTTCTTTAATTTTTTTCAAGATCTTTACCAAGATGATAACTTGGTAGATAGATCTAAAGCCAAGGATTGGCTGGATAAAATTTCACTCCCCTCCCTGAAACTTGAACAGCAGGATTATTTAGATCAGGACTTTACCCAAGAAGAGGTTAGGAAGGCTATATTTCTTTGTAAGAGAGGGAAGGCTGTAGGGCCCGATGGGCTTCCAGCCGAGCTCTACAAATTAATGAGCGATACGATCATTCCTACCTTGACAAGGCTCTTCAATGAGATATTACAGGACGGCCTAAAGCTCCCAATATCTTGGAATGATGCCACAGTCATTTTGATCTTGAAACCTGGAAAAAACCCATCGAACTGTGGGTCATATAGGCCCATTTCGCTCTTGAATGCGGACTATAAAATCTTCGCTTCAATCTTGGCGGCCAGGTTAGGGCTTGTGGCTGGTAATATTCTTCATTCCGATCAGAAGGGCTTTGTCAAGGGAAGGCAATTAGCGGACCTTACCTACGATCTTATAGGGGCGATTGACTTGGCTTCCACGTACTCACTCCCCTTAGCTGCTATGACTTTGGACGCTACCAAGGCCTTCGACAGGGTTAACTGGATCTACTTGTCGGAGGTCTTGGGAAAGTTTAACTTAGGAAAAAAGTTTTGCCAAACTGTCCAACTGATATACCAGGAGCCAACAGCCAGACTCCTGGTTAACGGTAACATCACAAAATCCTTTAAGATATCCAGGGGGACCAGGCAGGGCTGCCCACTCTCCCCTCTCCTTTTTGATCTATATATTGAGCCATTTGCCCAACGGCTCAGGGAAGATCTTAGTATTCAGCCTTTCAAATATGGGGATTGGGAGAGGAAGGTGGCCCTGTACGCCGATGATATTTTAGTTTTTTCTGCCGACCTGTCGACAGCTTTTCAAGCAGTGATTGATCTGGCACAAGACTTCGGGCTAGTCTCGGGTTATGAGATTAACGCTGCAAAGACTGAAATTATGGCCTGGAATCTTGAGAGGACCCAGCACCAGATCAGTTCCAATGTGAGATATTTGGGGATTAGAATTGTCCAAGATATAACAAAGATAGCTGAGGTAAATCTAACTTTGGTGGCTAAAGAATGTCAGAAGCTGATGAAGTCCTGGGCCCATCTCCCTTTAACCATTCTTGGGAGGGTGAATTTGGTTAAGATGACGATATTACCTAAGGTAACCTTTCTCTTCAATTGTATCCCTCTTCATTTTGAAAAATCGGCTATAGATAAGCTACAGCGGGACATAAACTCCTTTGTTTGGGCTTATAAAGCAACAAGAATAGCCTGGAAAAAGTTGAGGCGTAGGAGAGAGAAAGGTGGCCTTGCTCTGCCAGATTTGCAGCTTTATGCTTGGGCTTTTCAGCTTTCACACTCACGTATGCTCCTGAAAATGCCAGTAAGTACGGGAGCAGGTGAGATGTTCCTGGCCATGCTTAGGGGAGCTAACTTACCTGAAGAGGGCTATCTGTTTAAATTTGGGGACCCAATTTTTTTTAAAAAGGTTAAGCTGAAGGTTCTTCAGGGTCTTGCCAAAACATGGGCTAAACTTAAAAGCATGGTTGGACTCAACTATTTTTCTAGCTTGGCCCCGCTTTGGGATTCTCCCGGCGCTCCGGAGTGTCTGAGAGACAGATTGGCACTACCTCTTAGAAAAGCTGGGCTGATGGTCTGGGGGGACCTGGTCTTTGAAGACACTCTTATTTCTTGGGAACAACTCAGAGATAGAGTTGGAGAAGGCCTTTCAAGGTTTAAATATTTTCAGTTGAGGAGTTGGGCCCAATCACAGCAAATCCTTAGAAAATCTATAGGAAGTGGCAACATACTAGAACATCAGCTTGTGGCTAAGCGACCTGGGAGGAAGGAGGTTTCTTTTTGGTACCAAGCCATAGTGGAGACTGTAGACGGTGAATTTAAACTGGCCGATGAACTGTGGGGGGGATTTTTATCTGACCAACATTGCGATTATCTGTGGCAGAACTCTTGTAAGATCCTGCATGATATAGTCAAACCAGCTTGGCTGAAAAGAAACCATTTGTTTACTATTCACAGGGCTTATTTCTCCCCACAAAGGCTCTCCAAAATTTTGAAAGGCCCACCAGTTAGCTGTGGGAAGTGTGGTTTGGTTGAAGCCTCAGATATACATATGTTTAAAGAGTGCCCTGCTTTGGCTACCTTTTGGGAAAGTGTTGGTAAATTTTTAGTGGACATCTTGGGTTGCCCAATACAGATAGACTTGTCCCTGATAATCTTCGGCTTCACACATCAAGTTACTGGCCCATCCAGATCCCTGATGTTTTATGCTATTTTGTTAGCCAGGAGACAAATATGCAAACGATGGACAGAATCCACTCCTCCCATTTATTCCGACTGGCTGACCTCATTGCTTGAGACTTCTAAGATGGATTTAGCCAGATCTGGCAGCGGAAAGAAGACAGCATTTTGGGACTTGTTGTTGTTAAAATGGGCCCAGAACTAACTAATTAATTAAATTTGGTATTATTTTTGGTAAAGGGTCCTATGATTATGCCGCCTTGGCACTCTTTGGACTAAGTCGGTTACTCCCAGTTTTCTGGAAGTATTTTGACGATTGTCACCAGGCTCATTCGAGCTTAGTAGAAGAGTTACCTCACCTGGTGTTAGTAACACCCAAGTCTGTCAATATACCTGTAGGCGGGTCTTCCCCGAGGTTTCCATTTTCAATTGCCTACTCTTCTCAGATTACCGAGTAAAGGTATGGATAGCTTGAGTGTGAAGTGAGGTTGGTGGCGAAAAAAAAAAATATCCTGTAGTCCATCTCTTGCACTTCTAAATTTATAAGAATCAGAGTAAAAAATGTTATGCCGACCTTTACAGAGAGGATTCCCACATAACAAGGTTGATAGGTTATTTTCAATTTTCCTCCTGTCTTGTCTGAAAACTGCTTACCTGCAAGTGATGATTGTGGGGAAATGACCAAGTCATCATACGTACATACTAGACGCTGAAATGTTCACTCTCTCTTGCGGTTACATTCTATATATATGAATAGGTATTTGAGAGGTGCAAACTGGGCTTGGCAGCAACAGAGAGGACTTTACACCAGTGAAAGAGGACAAGGGTGTTCAGTAGCTTTGAGAAGGGCTTCTTCTCACAGTTATTCACCCAAGGGAGCAAGAGAGGGCAGATTAGCAGCTTTGAATCCTTTTATTGGTAACCGATTGAATGATCTTTAAAGAATCCAACTTCAGCTCTTTTTGACTTTTTGGGCGGAAAGACACTTGCTTAATGTGAAGATGGATATTGCACATGATCCTTGGTCCTCAGCTGCAGAAGGCTCGCCGCCTGTTTTTTTTTTTTCTTTTATTGCACTTTCACATTTTTTCACTCTCTTGTGGTAATGTCCTAAATCTTAGTTTTGCATTGGTCCCCCGAGATTTTAAATAATGCCGGATACAATTTGAATTTAGTGTTAAATATATGGCATTGGAATAGGAGAGGAAAACCAATGGGCACATTTTTTGTTGCAAGATGGTTCAGTGTTTCGGCCACCTATCAATGATTTGCAGCAACTACCATAACTCTGCCTTAAGAACTTGTAGTGAATTCAACCTAACAGATTATTATAAATATTTTTTATAAATAGTGTCTTCCTCATAACAATAAAAATGTCAAGATAACTCTGGTGATTAATGCTCCTGTTGGAGAGAGATCAGAGTTTTGTCTAGTGGCAGTTTTGACTCATCATAAAGTAGCACAAAGGGTTAATATGCCTGTTGCAAAGAATGCTTACCATGCAGACAGTAGTATTGTATTTTATGTGGGTAACTCAGTGGGTTACTGCTTTTGTAACAGAGCTCCTTTTGTTACTTGAAGTTTATAAACTTCAATCCCAATATAACACAGTGGAAACACTGACCGATGACATGTCATCAAAGAGCTGCATGCAAACTGCATGGTATAGGTCAGAATGTTGTGTTTTCTTCTGCAGTCTTTTACTAATCGATAATGTTGCAAAAAAGTGTTGATTCGGGTAGAAATACATTTTGTATTAGTAAAGCCAACCCCAACCACTGTGAAACGTTTTAAATCCTGAGTTTGTTCCTCTCCAGACCAAACTCTTAAAATATTCTGCCAAGTAGTATGGACAACATGTGATTCCTATACCTTGTAATCCTTACTGTTTTACGTAACATTTCCTATACAATCATTTGCACACATATGATTCATTGTTTCTGTATAATATGTTTGATGTAAAGTGCTGCGACACCCCACACTGGTATGATTAGTACTATAAAACAAATGAAATGCATGTGAGAGAGTATCTATGGAGAGATGAAGGGCACTTTAGGAGAGCAATGGTGAGGGAATTCGTGGAGAATGAGGTCATTGCGGGGGTGCCAAAAAAGATTGTTGCATCGGGCACCACCAGCGCTAAAGCCGGCCTGTAACAAAGTGGTGATATTATGTGGTATGGCGGGGAGGCCTTACCATGCAATATTGACATGATACGCAAAAGTGGACCTCAAATTCACACTAGTAATCCTTCTCTTAGTCCTGGTAAAGTGGCAAAGAGCAGACAGGCTTACATAGAGGAACATGTGTAATGCATTATACAGTACCAACATTGACGATAAGATAAGTAATTGACACGACTCGAAAGAAATTCAACACCAATTTATAAAAATGGAGCTTATTTTTCTATAAATTTAGACACCAAAATGAAGTCAATACAAGGCGAATAACCGGAATTATCGATTTAAAATTTTTCAAGAAATCAATCCTTTGTAGAGTTGTCAAACTTTACCACTGCGGTCAATGGGGAAAATCTCGGGGGACACTCGGCCACTTGCGGGGTGAGTTCAACAGAACCCACTTGGAGTTAAGGTCTTGGTCCACAGACCAAGCATCGACAGTCAGAACAATTTTGCCTTGCCCAGGGAGTCTGGGTGCAGATGTGACTTGGCAGTCCTTTTTGCTGAACGGGAGGCACGGGAGCTGTCAAAAACAACACTTGACAAAACTATATTTGCAGGTTTAGTTCAGAGGAGCACCGTGGAGGTGACACTTGGAGGGACCCCTGTACCAGGAATCACCAGGTTGAACAGCTCTACCTAGCTCGGGCGCAGAGGTGTGCCTGGCTATCCGTGATGCTGAACAGGACTGCGGGTGCTGACTATCCCAGGCGTGCCAACGAAGCCTTCTTTGGGAAGCAAGAACTCGTCAACTGCACCACAGAAGTGGAGAGAGGATGATGCAGAAGATTCCCTCTCTGTGTGGTTTTAAGTGAAGCAATTAGTAGTCGGCTTGACCACCAACAAGCCTTCGTCACGGCTGGGTCAATATTCTTCCAGAGGTCCTAGGAATGCTGTAGAGTGCTGAGACTCACTGAGATTCAGGACTGTGCTTCCCAGAATGCACTTGGCCAGTTACTTTTCGGCTGGTCCACGATGGAGCCCAGTGGTCAGTCCTTCTTGGATCTTGGAAGGGTGTTTTGTGCCTGCCGACTGCAGGGGACTAGTACCTCTAGCCCTAGGGAGTCCTGGTGAAGTCTTTGGGTCGCAGATGGGTTCACCTTTATTTTGAAACTAGTCTCTGGTCCTGGACAAGTTATAGTCTGGCGGGTACAGAGGGCTGTCACAGGTGCATTACTTTGCGCCTCTTCTTTGTGGAGTCCTGCCTTGTGCTGACATGGCTTTTTCTTTGTCCCCTTCTTCTTCAGAGCAGATCTGGAGTTTTGGTGTCAGGGGTGCCCCTTAAATCCTGGATTTGGGGGGTGTTTAGGGGTGTGAGGGCTAGTAGCCAATAGGTTATTAGTCCTGCGACTAATCCTCCCCTGAGGTGACCGCATCTGGGGGTGTATGTCACAAAACTACCCAGAACCCACTATTTTTAGGAGTTTTCAAGGTGGCACGGTACATCCTCGGCTGTACAGGCCTGCTACCCCACCCTAGAGGTGTGACTAGCCTTTGGGGGGTGTACGCCTCCTGAATACCTAATTTCCTGCCTGCTCGCAAACATGAGTGCCTGGGGGGAGGGGGAGCCTTTGTCTCCAGTAGGAGACAAGTCACTTCATATCAGAGGCGGTGAAACCTTTGAGGCTCACGGCCCTTTTATTTTTTTATTTGTTTTTATTTGCAAAGTTTTATATAGCGCTGGCTAGACCCGGAGGTATCAGAGCGCTTTACATGATGATCAGCAAGTTACAGGTTACATAATTACTTCAGTTACAGGTTCCAAGTATAGACATAGGAGAAAGGTAGAGGGAAGGAAACATAGCGGGGAGACGAGGAAAACAATGTCAGATGTCCGGCTGGGTAGTTGACGGCCGAGGGGGTGAACCAGGGCCAAACTCCTCTATAGCTGCATAGGACAGCTTCACCGGGCATCGGCCAAGTTTGCTCGGACGTCTTATGTGGAATGGAAGGTAGAGGGGGAAAGGTAAACAGGGGAAAGGAATGCAGATAGCGTCAGGCAGATCAGAGGGGGGAAGGGACTTCAGGCGAAACAAGCAGTCAAAGTGAAAGACAGACAAAACCGTGAAGCACCGTTAAAAACAATGTCCGATGTCCGGCTTGGTAGGTGATGGCCTAGGGGGTGAACCAGAGCCAGACTCCTCTATAGCTGCATAGGACAGCTCCACCGGGCAACGGCCAATGGTACTCGGGTTCAGCGGTAAGTAAAAACAGATTCGGTTTTCGCCCATGGGGCATCATCATAGTTAAATCGAAGGCATCGGTCCTGGTGTAATTGGGAAACACCCTCCGCCTCGTCCTTCCGCTAGCCCCATGAGAGAAGAGGTGGAAGAGACAGATTATCAGTCCTCAGGGGGCTCGCTCCCAAAAGCGGTGGCCCAATGCTGAGCGCTATCAGTGTTTGATGGCCTATGGGGAAGGCCACGATCCCCTCCTTCTTTACATCCCTCATGCTGCACTGCGGAGCTAGATGCCGCAGAGGCACTTTAATGCGGCATCCCCTTCAATTAGAAAGAACCTCGGCAGCGTGTCAGCCGCCATCTTGGGGTCAGGCATGGCCAGGCGTGGATCTGTTAAGCTGCCGTTGCTAGCCTGAGGCGGGCTGACCATTCCTGATAATGCTCCTGCTGCTGATCCCAACCAGCTGTAGAGTATATGCCCAAGCTTGCACACCGTGAGGTCTGGAGCCGCACGTAGGCCTGTTCTCCACTGCCTCCACTATGCAGTTATACACGCCCGGTTTGTCATGAGCTTTCCTTTTCTTTCTCCCCTCCTGTCAAGGGAGGTATGTCGCACGTCGCAGCGCGGTCTCTGTGTACTGCGTGCCGCCCCGCAATCAATGCACATACATCAAGGCCTTCCCAGCTTTTATATTGCATGCTTGCGGCGGTCGCTTAAATCCATACCCCTCCACTCGTCATACCTCCACATTGTGGGGATCCCTGTATTCTGGAGGCCTCTGTGTTGTGAGTCGCAGGGCAGGGGAGGACTTTCAATTCGCCACTGGGCGCTGTTCGCTTCTCGCATACAACTGCGAGTCCTCTCCTGGTACCGGCTCGTGATCCTACAGCCACCCCGCGGCTCAAGTTCGTGCAGCAGGCCCGCGAGGATCTCTAGAGCCCGGGGGCCTCCACAGCAGCCCCAGGACTAAGTCGCATGGCAGAGGGGGAGCCGAGGCAACGTTCTCCGCACGGATTTGGTGCCTCCGGTTACTGAACTGCTGCTGCTGGGGATCCCAACGATCACGGGGCAGGGTTTCCCCAGCTGCTATAATTCGCGCCTCGGCGTTTCCCCAAGGCCGTCACTTTCCGCCTCTTGTCTGTGGCTCTGGGAGTCCTCAGCAGCCTCGAAGCAGGGCTTCCCCCAACTTTTTTATTGCGTGCCGCGGGGGCCTTTCCCAGGCCATATCCCCTCCGGCGCCGCACCCTCACTCCACAAGACAATCCCTTAGTTATATCGCGGGGCAAGGGCCAGCCCTGATGGGTCTTTTACTAGCCATCCTGGGAGGGTGGAGGTGTGACCTCCTACCTTCCCAGGCCTTTTGTCTTGCATCCTCTGGGAGTGATAGCATTCACAAGCAGGAGATCAGACTTTTATCTTGGTGGCAAATGGGTCAGAAAGCCCGCCAAAGCACAAGGGAACTCAGTATTTCCGTGGGCAACCTCTAAGGATGCCACTTGAGTGCATGCCAGCTCACCCTCGATACGAGAATCGTGTCAGGGGTGAAAAAGCATGGTGTTTGATGCCAAACACGACTAAATTCCATCATGGAGCTGGCTATCTCGATTTTGTCCAGTAGCCAGTCCATGTTAACCTATGGACCGCCGTTCACTTACAGTAAACTTGAATGGCAAGGTTACTGTAGCAGCATATATCCCTTCACCATTAAGATAATGCACCCTGCCTCCTGGGCTTTGGGAGGCCTACCTTAGGGGTGACTTGCATACCTTGAGGCAGTGAGGTGACTCTGTCACACATGGTGTGGGCAGAGTCGTACTTGAGCAGAGAAGCTGCTCGTGCAGGCTGCAGACTTTACTTTTGCTCGGGTCACTCAGGGTGGCACAAATAGGTGCTGCAGTCATGGTGACCCCTTTAACACCCTTGCCACCACTGGTACCATACACTAGGGACTTACAAGGGGGGTTAAAGTATTTTGCCAATTTGGTGTACCAATTCACATTACCTTTTGAACGAAAGATTACTGGCACTGGGGCCTGGTTAGCAGGTCCCAGTGTACTTTCAGTTCTAAAACCACAGCATTTAGAGCAAAAAGTGGGGGTCACCATACAAAAGGGCACTTTCCTACACAGCCCTACTACTTCACATACCATAAAATCCAGTTTGTAAATAGGCCCCAAAGTGTAATATAACATGTTTTAATGTAAGATGTGGCATGACATGCGATTCATATATCATTATTGTGCAACAGAGCATATCTTTATATCAAATGTATTGCTTCAATTAATTGGAAAATAGTTTTAGGTCGGTCAAACAGCATGGAAAGCAACTCTACTTGCTGTTCATTTGAAAGTGAATTCACCTACATCACTTATAGCCTTAATTTTTTCAAGGACCTCATATTACTCGGCGGCGGCTCTTTCGCCATAGCAGAGGAGCGTCGCCCCACTGGCTCAGAGCCAACAGCTGAAAAATAAAACTATATTTGATTATCATTTTTATTTTTCAGATGCTGGCTATGCCAGCATGTACAGGGAGAAGTGGGCCGGGGTATGGGAGGAGGAGTGGTAGGTGCACTTTTAAGTGCCGGCCACACTGGCATGCGCACTTAGGTTTCTCCAACCCAGCTGGGTTGGAGAAAAAGCACAGACTCCCTGTGCCTGAGCGAGTGTTAATCCAGCCCACTCAGGCCAATCCCCACGCTAGTCTCAAGCTTGAGAGCAGCGCGGAGATTGGATGGATAGTCCGTGATGCTGTCCCAGGAACTGCTGGGACAAGGAACTGGAAGCAAAAGAGCGCGAGGCGGCCGGCAGCCCAAGGTAAGTCTTTTAATTTTTTTTTATTATTAAACCCGCTGCCGCGCGCTCCACCCGTTCCACCACTTTTTATCTGTGTCAGCTGCCACTGATATTACTATATGCTTTTATGGTTTTTACTAAAGTCCCAGATTCTCAGTTGTCATCTAACGATTCCAATAAGGGGTTTTACTCTACCTCATTCAATGTCAAAACCAGTACTCCATACATTCGGAGAAATATAGTAAATGTGCCCATGCCAAAGATGTTTTTTGATCTGTTTTAGTTCTCACTTACAGATAGCTTTAGCTGTCTGTGGCTGAACACCCATTCTCACTAATGTATTAAAATATATATGGGCTTTTGGTCAGCCCCTAGTTCTTGATTGTGTGGCAATGAGGGGCACTGTTTGGAGGGTGGTAGTGAGGGAATCCATGGAGAAGGTCAATGGGGCGGGCCGCCAAAAAAGATTGTGTAGTGGTCTATCCTTGTTGTTACTGCTGCTTGGAATGCTCACGCTATGGATGTTCCGGTGGTGAGCATTCCACTTCAGAATATAGAAGTCTTATGTTTGAATGTTTGGTCAGTTGCTGTCCTATGTGCTTCTGAGCCCGCTGCTGCGCAGCACCTGTTAATAATAAAGCTTACCTTCATGAACAACACAACGTTTGGCGTCTCATCTCACTACATTATTGATGGCGACGATCTACAGGTGACTGCAGAACCCATGAAACACATCGGGAGCAGAATTCATCTTGAGCTGTCTTCCGAAGGTCGGAGGAAACCTCGTCAGGTTAAAATTGATTTATAGCAGAGAGAGAGTCCTGCGCATCGGTACCGGACTGAGAGGTATTGTTAGCGATTTGCGCGTAAAAAGCAGCAGCGGCATTAAAAAAAAAAGTTGCAAGAGCTAACGCGTCGTTGGTGTGACGTAATCGAGGAAACCATTTCAAGGACAGGCGCTTGCTAGTTGTTTGACGCACGCAACTCACGCAACGTAGGCGCCATCTTACAAGTACTTCAAGCTGCGTTTACACATCATTCAAGCAACGTAGCGGCCATATTGGAGTTTGTGAAATTGACTGCCTCGGTCAAGTTTGTTCGTAGAGCATATATATACATAAAGTTGCGGGAATTTTGTATCCTCAACAGTAAGGCTATAACCAATACTTTTTGGTTGGCAGTCTACAGTATCGGAATACAAGTTAGGTTGGCGGAGTTTCCAACATTTAAAAAAAAAAGAAGTTTGGATGGCTAAGTGATTTATGTACAGCTCTAAACACGCATTTACTTTTAACGGTGACACGCACACCTGGCGTGTCAACGAAATACACGACGAATTCGACCAATAGAGTATATGGTCTACAGCATTAAACACGCATCTAATCATTACGGTGACACGCACACCAGGCGTGTCAACGAGTTATACTAAGAGTTTATTCATTAGTGCGCATTGGCTACAGAATTAAACACGCATTCAATTACAACGGTGACACGCACACCTGGCGTGTCAACGAGTTATACAATGTTTGTAGGTACCTTACCTTTTAAATTAGAATTGTATGTACGGAGACACACTCACCTTGTGTGTTAAGGTTACAACGAGTGAATACTGTGTAGTCTATTTTTTTTTTTTCTTTTTCCTTTACAACAGTTTAATTCATTATTGTGTCTTTCTTGTCACTACAGTTTCTTTAAGATGACCATTTCTCCTTTGTGGTGATACACACTTATTGTGTATTCATTATACAAGTCATATAGAAAGGTTAAATAAATCTTGAGGAGAAATTATTTACTGTTCTTCAAATTGTCTAGGAAAGAAAGTTTAAATATAAATTTACATTGTTATTCACTCAGGTTAGGTATATAATATTTTACAAATAACAATGCAGTCAGTGTCTCCACCACCACCTTTTCTAGAACTGCCTGGTAATCCGCCCATTTCGTGGAAAAATTGGTATGATGCTTTCGTCACTTATCTAGGTGCCATAGGTGCATCTCGTTATAGAGCTGAAAGAAAGAAATACCTCCTTCTACATTCATTGGGTTTCGAAGGGAGGTCTATCTTCAAACATTTGCCAGCATTGGTACGAGCACAAGATGAGGAAGACACTGATGAATTTGTAGAGGCTGTTAAGAAGTTGGAGTTACATTTTGATGTTCAACCTAGTCTGGTAGTTATCAGACACAAGTTCTTCAAACGTGAACAGAGACCTGGAGAGGATGTTGATGTTTTTATTTCAGCTCTGCGGAAATTGAGTGCAGTTTGTCAATTTGAGACATTCACGGAGCAATTAATCAGAGACCAGTACATTTGTAAATGTTCAGACAAGAATATTCAACAAAAGTTACTGTCCATGGGTAATCCTTCTCTAGAAGAAACTATTCGCATTGCGAAGAGTATTGAGTTGTCCAAGGTTTCTGTGAAGGAGCTAGAGGACAAAGACAAATCTAATGAAACGGTGGGTGTTGTTAGATCAAAGGATGTTAAGAACATTGTAACTTCATGTTCTGATAATAGGTTCTTCAAACAAACCAATGTATGTTTCCGTTGTGGGAATCTTTCTCACATCAAGTCGGGTAGAGGGTGTCCGGCAAAAAATGTTTTTTGCAGAGTGTGCGGTAAATTAGGTCATTTTGCGAAAGTTTGCCAAAGTGGGAAACGTGGTGGTGTATCCACTCAAGATGGCAAACAGGTTTCTCCTTCTTCCTCTTCTTCGGTTGCCAATGTATCTGTGGTGGAGTGTGTTGATGACAATTACAATAATATCCAGGATGACCTGAGAGACATGGTGGTGGTTGTTCGTGAGGAAAATGTTACCGAGGGTGATATTTCTGAATGTGTGGATCCGTACGTTGATATCACCATCGGTGATGAAAGGGTGTGTTTGTTAGTTGACTCAGGAGCAAGAATAACCATGATCACCCAGGAGTTGTTTAGGGAGGTTTGGGGCTCTCGACCTTTGGAACCTCCTGATAGGTCTCCTGTCTCATACGAAGGAAGGAGGATTGAACTTGCAGGTTTTTTTGAAGACATCCTTGAATTCAGGGGAAGAAGAATTCATGGGAAAGTGTACGTGGCAATCAAAGGGTTGTCCATTCTAGGATGGTTCCATCAAGGACTTTTCAAAATGGTGCTTAGACCTGGGACCAAGGATCAAGTATCTATTGTTTGCTCGGATGATTTTAATGTTAATCTGTTTGAACACTATCCTTCTGTTTTTGGTGGGGGCTTAGGTCAGATAAAGGGCTTTACTCATCAAATTAGGGTTAAGGACGACACGATTCCTGTCAAGCACAGACTCAGGAATGTTCCCTTTAGTGTTAGGGATCAGTTGGAACAGGAACTCAATGGATTGTGTCAGAAAGGCATAATTGAGCCGATTGAGTCTTCTCTTTGGCTTTCTCCATTGGTAGACGCAAAGAAGAAGAATGGTGAACTTCGCATTTGCTTTGACTTACGCAGTCTCAATAAAAATATCTGGGTAGATTCTCATCCCCTTCCCAAAATTTCTGATATGTTGTCCATGATCAATGGTTCAAAATGGTTCAGTAAGTTAGATTTAGCGTCGGCTTACCACCAAGTGGTCTTGGATCCTTCCTCTAGGCATCTCACAGCATTTGTGTCGCCCATTGGCTCTTTTCAATTCTGCAGAATGCCCTTCGGGCTTGCCTCTGCGGCGGCAGTGTTTCAGAGGATCATGTGTTTAATGCTCAAGGGGATCAAAGGTGTTACAGTTTTCCAAGACGATGTCTTGATTTACGGTGAGTCAAGTGAGTCTCATGATGATTCTCTGTATCGTGCCCTGGACATCATGCAGGAGAAGGGTGTTGTTTTAAAGAAAGAAAAATGCATATTTAAGGTACAGAAAGTGGAGTACTTAGGTCATGTGTTATCAGAACATGGTGTAGAACCCAGGCCCGGTCTTGTCAAGGCTATTGTCGACAGTCCTGCTCCTAAGGATAAGGTTGGTCTGAACTCCTTCGTTGGTCTCTGTGAGTTTTACTCACGGTTTGTGCCTGATTATGCTTCAAGGGTACAACCATTAACTAACATGTTAAAGAAGAGTGTGGCTTTTGTTTGGGATGACTGTTGTCAAGAAGTGTTTGAGTGGATCAAGACCCAATTAGTTAGTTCAAAGATCCTTAAACCTTTTGATCCAAATGCAATGTGCACTATCACTGTGGACGTCAGTGGTGTTGGTTTAGGTGCAATTCTTACCCAGTGTATTAATGGTACTGAACACACGTTGGGCTATGCTTCCAGGGTGTTACGTGGACCTGAGTTGAATTTTGCTGTAATTGAAAGAGAGCTTTTAGCCTGCTGGTGGGCTATCAGAAAGTTAAATCCCTACATTTGGGGTAATCATTTTCAACTACGTACAGATCACAGTCCTCTTGTTTCTATCCTCTCAGGGGATAAGATTAAAGAACATACCCCAAGGATTGCTCGTTTGTCTACAAAGTTGCTTCAGTACGATTTTGAGGTTTCGTATCTTCCTGGCAACAAGAATGGTGGAGCAGATTATATTTTGAGGTTTCCGATGGTGGAAGTTGAATCTCCTTCTGGTGGTGATGATGATGAAGATGAGGACAACTGTTTCATTGCCTCCTTGGTTTTGAATGATATATGTGCTGTGAGTGAAGGGGAATGGAGGGATGAATTGTCTAAGGATGCCTTACTCTGCCAAGTTGTTAACTGCATCAAGAATGGTTGGCCAAGGGAGAAAAATGCACCATACTCTTTACAAACATTTGTGAAAGTCTCTATGGAACTTTCTGTGGAAGATGGTTTATTGGTGCGTGGTGATAGATTAGTTCCTCCAGAAAAGGTGAGGGCTAGATTGGTCAGTGGAACTCATGAAGGGCATTTGGGTAAAACACTCACCAAACGAAGGTTGCGTGAATATTTTTGGTGGCCTCAAATTGACAAGGATGTTGATGTTTTCATTGGTGAATGTGTCGTGTGTTCCATTGCTGACATTTTTTTTAAATTGAGAACTCCTCCCCTTCAACCTATTGATCTGCCAGCAAGACCTTGGGAGAATATTGGTATTGACCTTGTTGGTCCTTTCAATTTGCTTCCCACTTCCTCAAGGTTTGCTGTTGTTGCCATTGACTATTATTCAAAATGGCCGGAAGTACGTTTCATTGCTGAACCCAACTCTAAGAATGTCATTGATTTTCTAAAAGATATTTTTCTGCGTGAAGGTTTTCCTTCCACCATTGTGTCCGACAATGGGGTACAATTTGTCAGTCAAGAATTTGAGAATTTTTTGCAACAGGGGGGAATAACTCATTCCAAGAGCTCACTCTATCACCTGCAAACGAATGGTCTTGTGGAACGCATGAATAGAGTTTTGAACAACTGTGTGCAATGGGCGTTAGCTGGTAAGTGCAATGTTCAGAATGCTGTTCGGTTTATGTTGTGGTTTTACCGTACCACACCTCATTCGTCTACCAAAGTGTCCCCCTTTGAACTTTTACGAGGAAGAAAGCCGTGTTCCAAGGTGTGTCCTGGGTGGATGTCGAAGTGGGTGAAAATGGATTCTGTGATTGATGTGGATGGTCTCGTAAGGGATAATGTTTCTCGAGCTCAATCACGTCAAAATTCATATTTTGATGCTAGGAAAAGATCTGTTCCTCACACGTTGGTTGTTGGTGACATTGTACGTGTGAAGATCCCTGTACACAGCAAGAAGGGAGATTTGAAATTCTCTGATCCCATGGTTGTGGATAGAGTTTGTGGAAATGCTGTCGGGGTGAACAACAAACATTGGTGTAATGTGTCCAGAGTCGTCAAATTGTCTGGGCATGTTAACAACAAAAACTTACATTGTGGACTGTCTGATGTTGCTGATAGTCTATCCTCTAATGTTCCTTCACCTGTGTGTTCGCGCAGGAGTGGGAGACAACGTTCTGTTCCTAATAGATTTAGTTGATTTTTCCTTCTTGTTTTCTTCTCTCATATCTTACTTCTTTCTTTCTTTTCTTCTCTTTTGTTGCTCTTCTCCTCTCCTTGTTTTCTTTTTATTCATTTATAAGGGGGAGGATAATGTAGTGGTCTATCCTTGTTGTTACTGCTGCTTGGAATTCTCACGCTATGGATGTTCCGGTGGTGAGCATTCCACTTCAGAATATAGAAGTCTTATGTTTGAATGTTTGGTCAGTTGCTGTCCTATGTGCTTCTGAGCCCGCTGCTGCGCAGCACCTGTTAATAATAAAGCTTACCTTCATGAACAACACAACTTTTGGCGTCTCATTTCACTACAGATTGTCACACAGGTTGCCCCCGCCACAAAACAGCAGGAGAGGAAAATTAAAACTATAAAAAACACGTTTTATTATCGTTTTATGTTAACTTTCCTGCCGAGTCTTTAAGGGGCAGGCCAGGGGGATGACAGGAGGAGTGGTAGTGCAGTGCCTTCAGTGGCATGAGAGTTTGGCCAATCGTCTCAGACCGGCCATACCGTCATGCGCACTGAGCTGCCTCCAACCCGAGCTGCATTGCTGGATTGGAGACAGCAGGCACAGGCTCCCAGTATCCCTGGGAGCGCCAATTCAGAGTGCTCAGGCCAATCTTGAAGCTGCTCTCATGCTGCGAGAGCAGCGTCCGGATTGGCCGCAGGGGAGGCTGGGATCCTGTGCCTGCGAGGAAAGGAGCGGAAGAGCGTGACACGGCAAGGGGTGCAGGTAAGTTTTTTTAAATGTATTTATTTTTTAATTTTGTCACGCGATTCCCTCTCTCCTCCCCCTTCACTCGCCTGGCCACTCCTACACAACACGAGCCGCTACTGATTCTATGTATGTTCAGATAATATATAGAACACTAACGCTACACACCTACCCTCCTATTCTACGTACAAGCTCTCAAAAAATAAAACATTAACCTGGTCTAACACGGAGAACTAACAAACAACTCCTCATCGTTGTCTATTACAAGTCTGCACGCTACAGAGCGTGTGAACAGTTTTTGCCTGAGACCATTCTACTGTATGAATGGCATAATTTTTCCAACCACTCACTGGTCAGTCTGCAAAAATATAATTAGTTCTACACAATTAAACCAGCATATCTGCTTGTATAATTTTTCGTAGTGCATTCATTGTACATTTTTGTAATCTTATGCATTTTAGCATTTGTAGCCTGTTCCGTCGAAGAACCGTTTCCATATGGACATACAGATTACCAATTATGATTAGTTCTCTGGTCAGTAATGTCCTTAGTGTGTCAGTTAGCACGCTGTAAAATAGCTAAGGACCAGTACTGTCCTTGTAAGTTTTGTTTTTCCCTTTTTGCATTTACAACTCCATCAGTTAATGCTTCTGTAGTCTCCTAAAAATGAATAAAGGTCATTTGAAATTCAAAAAGAAATTCACGACTAGTAAATGAATCAAAATCTGGTACATTCTTACAACCAATTATTCTATTGCATCTTGGCATAGAAAAAGGCACATGAGTTTCAGGGTCTGTAGTTTGACCTTAGAATGTCACAGGATGACCAAACTCAGAGGCTGGATTAAGAAATAGGTAATGCAGTCCACTTGCCCATTATCTATGCAGGTTTTACAGCATTACATTTTGCAGCTGAACTGTTTACTCAGTGGCGGTTCCTCCGCTAAGGCAGAGGAGCATCGCCCCACTGCTATTTAAGCTGTGCACAAAAGACAAAGAAAATTATAATAACAGGAGGTTATTATCATTTAATTTTTCTATGCGGCACTCGGAGACAGGTGGGGGCGGGCTGGTCTCCGTGACACCAAGCAGAGTGAGGAGTGGTTTGCACTCCTCTAAGTGCACATGACAGTTTGGCAGGCCCCACCGTCATGCGCACTTGGCATGTTCTCCATTGGGCTGTGTTGCACAGCCCCATAGAGAACATGCCCAGCCTCCTCAGGCACTGCCCAAGCGTACAAACAGGATGCTCAGACCAATCAGGACGCAGCCTCTGCAGCGTCATGATTGGCTGGGAGAGCGCGGAAGCCTAAGTGCTTCAGGTGCTGTAGCATGACCTGAAGAGAACGGAGGAGAGGCGGCGAAGGAAAAGGTAAGTTTATTTTTTTATTATTCTTTTTTTAAAAATCCATTTCCAACCCACCCCCTCCACCCCAGTTCCGAGGCACCTAGTGTTCACTCCGCTTCATTGAGTCACTACTATTTCTTCATCAGAACATTAACTTTAACCAAAAAACATCGCCTGCTGCGCTTGACTACTTTACAGTACACCATGTCACTTCCTCTGTAATATCTTAGCTCGGAGGATGAGGTTTATGCAAATGTGTTATTGCAAGGTCTGCCGCCTCTTCCTTTTGTATCACCCCCCCTTATCTGCGCCTTGATTAGCAGCACCAATAATGATATTCACAGACACAGATCAGATTAATTCTGCTTCTTCTGTATCACTCCCTTTTAATAAGTGATAGTGTAGCCGGAATGTCAATGCAGATCTCTAGGCTGTACAACCGCCACTGAGCAGGCAAGCCCAGCTTCATAGTATTAAAATGAAAAAATATATTAACTTCCTATGCCTGTATACACATCTATATATTTATATAGCAGAGGTGGCGCTAGCAGATCTGCTATTATGCTTAGATCGTTTGGTCCAGAGAAAAAGACAGTTTTGTTTTTCTAATAACTTTATTGCTCTTTTACATTCCTACTCGAAATACATTTTAACTTTGTTCCATTCATAAGTGTTTTTTACGGCTTGCTCAGGGTACTGTGTGGGGAAAGTTATTGAGCAGTGGCAGTATGTGGTCTTCGCATTTTAAATATCATATCTAGTTTTTGTTCTAAATCAAAGAAAAATGTTGTATGAAATGACGCCAAATTTCACCCGCACATATATTTTTTGTTCAAAATTTGTTTATTCAGATTTTCAAATTAGAATACAAAGTACAACAAGGCAGAATTTCTCCACATGTTTAACAAATACAGTAGCATTTAGAGATGGGTGGGGGCAGCAGGTCCCAACCAATGAAGAATTCAAACACATACCATCTTATCCAGAGGTAAGGGAAATGAGACTGCACATCTCACCCTCCACATGCATGTCATAGGTTATGGTCGAATGGCGCGCGTGGAAAACAAGGAGGCCACAATACCCTTCCAAGCCCAACTCCACAGCCAAGTGGGGTGGGGGGGTGGGGTGGGGGGTGACCCATGAAGTTCAGTCAACCCAGTTCCAGTGTCACATCAGGTGACATGCGTGAACTCAATTCACCCTCCTGTTCACTCTCTCCCGTTGCATCCGTCACTCCCTCCCCGCTCTTCCCCGTCGTCTCGTTGCCCATCACTTCCTCCAAGTAGATCCAGCATGCTCGACCACAGTTCAATATCCCTCTCTGCATTCTCATCAGTACGCACTTTCTTGAATCTACATTCCTCTGCCAATGCCCACTCTCACAGATCCGCTTTCCACCGAAGGAGCGTCGGGGGAATAGAGCTAACCCAATGTATAGCTATGCAACAACATGCTGATAGTAGGAGGCCTAACTGAGCAAACTTATATCACATTTTTCGTCCCTTTCAAGGGAGTGGGAGCAACCCAAGCAGACAATGTCGCACTGAAAACTCCACAGCCACCCTCATCAGCCTACACATTTCGCCGCGAACCTCCTCCCAGTATGGTCATAGCTGTGTACAATTCCAAGCCACATGACAGAAGTCTGCGGGCGCTATACCACATTGTGAGCAAGCCGATGATCGCACTGGAAATGCTGTGTGAAGTCGGGCCAGGGTCAGATAGGCCTGATAAAGAAAGTCAAACTGCACTAACTTAAATCGGACATTGCTCGCCACCCCACACACCTGTGATCGCACCCTGCGTCATTCACTGCCAGCAGAGCATCCACCACCCTGTCGCACGCTTCTCATCAAGCACCGTTGCCCTGTCCGCCTTCAGTGCTACATGCAATCTAGAGATGATGCCCTTATAGGAGCCCGTGTCCAAAATCACCCCAAGAACATGGGATCTCCGTGGCTCCTCAGGAAAGGTGGCCATATCCCATGAACTGTGTGGGAAATGCTGGCATATTGCAGGAACTGTCTATTGTCCACTCCATAGTGGGTCCCCATCTCCGCCAACTACATGAAAGTACCTTTCATATACAGATCACCCGCCGCCTCGCATCCCCCAATAACCCAGCCTTCAACGTTCATGGCCCCATGGATATGCAAGAAAGGTCGCAGCCACCAGATCCGAAGAAGCAGATATTATGGCTCTCTTCTATGGACCCTACGAATCACCATATCCTATGCTCCCACCAATTTCGCCACACAAAAGGGAGTGTGCGGCGGCAAGTTCCTGCCACGCATCAGCAACTGAGGGAGCGGAACCGTACTCCCAGTCCCCGACATCAATCTCTGCTCCCAATTAGGTTCAGTATCACACCACATCGCTGCATACTGTAGAAGACCTTCCAAATAGTACAAAAACAGATCAGGAAGCCCCAGTCCACCCTCTCTCAGATCCAACTTTAGCACATCCAGGCACACCTTACACCTCTTCCCTGCCCAGAGCAGACCCACTAGTAACTTAACTATTTGTTTGAACATGGCTAAGGGGAGTGTGCAGAAAGAGTTCTGCATCGAATAGAGGCAGCGGGGGAGGAGATTCATCTTGCAGAGGGCCACCCTGCCCATGACCCAAAATCGGATGGAATGCTCTAGGCCTTCCAGGATTTTCCCCATATTTAGAGCATACTGAGTCGACTCCGGACCCCGGCCCCCACCACATCTTCAACAGGGCCGCCGACACCATCGCACCCATGCTCCGCCACACCATCAACCGCTCCCTGGCGAATGCCTCGTTCCCCAACGACTGGAAACACGCCGAGATCAACCCCCTACTGAAGAAGCCCTCGGCGGACCCCACCGACCTCAAGAACTACAGACCCATCTCCCTGCTCCCGTTCCCAGTGAAAGTCATTGAGAATGCCATCAACAGCCAACTCGCCACCTTCATCGAAGAGCACAACATCCTCGACTCCTCCCAATCCGGCTTCAGAAAAAACCACAGCACAGAAACCGCCCTCCTCGCCGCAACAGACGACATCCGCTCCCTACTGGACAGAGGAGACACAGTAGCCCTCATCCTCCTCGACCTCTCAGCGGCGTTCAACACAGTCTCTCACCGCACCCTAATACGCAGACTCCACGACGCAGGGATCCGGGACAAGGCCCTCGACTAGATCCACTCCTTCCTCTCCGGCAGAACGCAGCGGGTCAGACTCCCCCCCCCCTTTCCTCTCGGACCCTACACCAACCACCTGCAGAGTCCCCCAGGGGTCCTCCCTCAGCCCCACACTCTTCAACATCTACATGGCTCCGCTCGCCCCCATCGTCAGAACCTACGGACTCAACATTGTGTCTTACGCAGACGACACCCAACTCATCCTCTCCTTATCCAACGAACCCAACACCGCCAGACACAACTTTCAAGAAGGCATGGAAGCCGTCGCCAAATGGATGAAAAGCAGCTGCCTACAATAAAACACCGACAAAACAGAAGTACTCATCATGGGCCCAAACCCCGACGCCTGGAACGACACCTGGTGGCCCCTCGCCCTCGGAAGCCCACCCACCCCCACGGACCACGCACGCAACCTTGGAATCATCCTGGACTCCGAGCTCAAAATGGACCGCCAGATCAACTCCGTCGCATCCTCCTGCTTCCACACCCTCCGCCTCCTACGTAAGACCTTCAAATGGATCCCCCTTGAGCACAGAAAGACCGTCACTCACGCCCTCGTCACCAGCAGACTCGACTACGGCAACGCACTCTACGCCGGAATAAACAAAAACCTCACCCGCAAGCTACAAAACAACCAGAACGCCGCCGCAAGACTGGTCCTCAACCTGCCAAGACACTGCCAGATCTCCCAGCACCTGCGCACACTCCACTGGCTCCCCATCGAGGCTAGAATCACTATCAAGATTCTCACCCACGCACACAAGGCCCTCCACGACACCGGACCAGCATACCTGAACAGCCGACTCAAATTCCACGCACCCCAAAGGACCCTACGATCAGCCCAGCTCTCCTATGCCGTGGTCCCCCGCACCAGAAAGACCAGATTGGGAGGCCGCTCCTTCTCCTTCCTCGTGGCCAGAGCCTGGAACGCCCTTCCGCTCCACCTCAGACAGACAACATCGCTCCCCATCTTCGCGAGAAACCTCAAAGCCTGGCTCTTCGACAGACCCCCTCCTTGATGGACTGGAACCTGCACCCCCCTTCCCCCCCCAGCACCTTGAGACCCTTACGGGTGAGTAGTCACGCTCAACAAACACCTGATTGATTGATTGACTATCATGGATGATCTGACGCCCGAGGCATCGAAAACTGTGCACTTCCCACGTCATTTCCACGCCAGGAAGATGCGCCACCTCGCTGTCCACCAATGCGGCTGGGGGTACAGTACTGTTTTGTGCCTATTAACGCGTAACCTGGATGCTGCCCCGAAGTTCCCCAGTAGCCGAATGAGGAACGGGATTGACACCGCTGGATCCTTCACATACACCAATGTGTCGTCTGTGTACATTGAGACAAGCCGACGGCTACCGACCGGAACTCCCCAATCCGCCCAACGGTCTCTAAGATAAATCGCAAGCGGCTCCATCGCAAGAACAAACCGCAACGGGGACAACGGGCAGCCCTGCGGTGTGCCTCTTTTTATATCAAAGGCCTCAGACACCTCAGCCCCCTATCACATTCTCGCCGTAGACAAAGTATACAGCAGGCGTACCCACGACATATATTCATCTCCCAGGTCCATGCACACCAGGACTTCCCAGAGCAATGGCCGCACCAGAGTATCAAAGGCCTTTTCTATATCCAATGATACCAATACGGCTTCAAAAGCAGACCTCCGCATTTCGTGCATCACATGAGATAACCGTCGGAGGTTCATATGTGAACCCCTCCCTGGCACAAAGCCACACTGATCGCCACCCACCAAATGTGTGATAACCCTCCCCAGCCTTAACAACAAGACTTTTGCAATTAATTTCATGTTCACGTTCAGCATGGACAGGGGTCTATACTACCCCAGATCTACTGGGTCCTTGCCCGGCTTGGGGAGCATGAGTATAATTGCTTCTCTCATACGCAATGGCAGTTTGCCCTTGTCACAAGCTTCCAAAAGGGTTTCCAGCAATGCTGGGAACAGAGTAGCAGCATGCGCCTGATAGAACTCAACCAGGAGCCCGTCTGGTCCCGGGCATTTCCCCCTAGCCATTTCCCGAAGAGCCTCCTTCAGGTCGGCTAGTGGCGGAGCCTCACCCAGTCCCTCTGCCTGTGCCGTCGTTAAACGCGGCAGTTCCACCTGCGTCAGGAAGTCAGCAGCCGCCGAATCCCTGCCTTGTACTGGGGCAGTATATGTACCAGCCAGGTGAGTTTGCAACAGTCTCACCCCTGCGAACTGCACCATAACCATCGTACCATCAGGGGCTCTGAGATCCAATATTGTGGGTAGAGGTCTTTCCCTCCTGAGCAACCATGCAAGCATGCATCCCAACCTATCCCCCTCCCTATGCAGTTGCTGGTGATAGTCCCTGTGGACAAGGCATTCTAGTCTATCCCAAATCATCCCCACAGCTCTGTGTGCCTCAGTCAATGGCACCTCACCCCCCTCATGCCCCTGCACTCCTCTCTGCAGTGCGGCAAGTCGTAACTTCTTCTATCTCAGTCCCCGCTCCAACTTCTTCCTAATGCTGTATATTTTTCCCATGCTTGCCCCTCTAATGACCACCTTCAGTGCCTCCCATTCCATCCCACGTGTGTTGGCCGTACCCCAGTTAGCCTCAAAGAAACCCCCCAGCACTGGACTCAGGCTGAAATCTCCATAGTGGAACAGCAGGTCATCGCCCCCACACCCCGCATTCCAAGAGGAGGGGCGCATGATCGGAGAGGAACCACTCCTGATATGATACCCTCACAATGTCCAGGACACCTTCACCTACAACAAGGAATCTATCTAGCCTATTGTGAGTACCATGTGTTGGAGAGTATCTGATAGACATCTACCTGCAGATTCCTTACTTAGGATCCTCCCCAGGTGCCAGACTGGATCTGGAAACTATTTTCCCACAGTACGTCTGCGTGCCGGCAGAGGGCGTCTAGCAACTCCGCAGCAACCTCGTCACCGGATGTGACATCAGCTGGGTCCATATAACCCCTCCGCTGACATCAGTTCCTTCTTTTCCGCCCTTAAATTGCGGATCCGGAGTGGAATGTGGGCTGGTATTGGGCCCTTCCTCTTTCTTCATTATCGAGCAGTGTGCCAACACGATGTCTTCTGGGTTTAAACCCTGTCGTTCTCGTGAGAAGCAGATGTCGATCATGGATCCACATACTGCCTGCTTGTGGTGTCTGGGTGAACACCACAACTCCGCCGACTGTGGCTCTTGTCAACATCTCCGGCCGAAGGCGTTAAAGGAAGGCCGTATTAAACTCCTCGCGGTGCTGATGTCAAATGAATAGCGGTGTCGAGTCATCTTCCCCGAAGCGGCCTTCGGGTGAGTCTCAACGTTGTTCGTCTCCCCTGAGGCCAGGAGACAGGTCGAGAAGTCGCTCAGGTGAGGAGCCATCGCCCTCCTACAAGGCGCTGAAGACCCAGCGTTCCAAACGTAAGTTGGATATTGTCCTGCACCCTTCCGTTGCAGAGGCCTCTCAAGCGACTCCGCGCATCCCTGAATACCCTGGAGCTAGTTAAAGCGTGGAGCAGATGAAAGAATGTTTTCTTTCTCTTCAGTGGGTCTTTTACTCATCGATTCGATCTGGTGCAGTTTCCAACCCCAAAGAGGTAGGGAGTACCCCAGCTGTCTCTTCGCCGACGGCATTGACCTCTGCCACAGCGGGCCCCCTGAGTCCGTTAGTGGATTCGACTAGGCGCCAGTGCACAGCCCACCGGGGTTCACACCTTCGGTGTCGGTGCCTCTTCAGCTTGCGACGTCGGCGGCACCGCTAGATGCAGACCCCATTGCCATTTCCAACATTGAGTCGAGCACAGCGTCGGAGGCGCCGCTCATTGTAGATCCGTCTACTTCGGATCTTATTCAACCTCTACCGGGGTCCCTGTGGGAAATCCTCAGTTTGCAGGTGAAGAGAAGGATGTGGGGCAAACTCTACTTGGTGCTCTTGCCCCACCACCCTTGGGCGAAAACTGGATGACTGATCTGGGGGGTGCTAGCAGCCTGCAGTTTTCCCCAGCCTCAGACTTGCTTTCTCCTCCGGGCATTGCAAAGGAGGATAGTTCCTCTTTGTCAGAGGTTCTGAGAAGAGCAGCTACAATTTTGCATTGCCAATTTCCTTATGTGCAACTAACCACAGACCCCTTGATGCAGGTTCTCCGCCAAGGTGAAACAGAAGTGGTCCCATTACTCCCCTACGAGTCCCTCTTCGACATACTGTTGGGGACTTGGGCACAACCTATCACAGGGCTGCCTGTTGACCGGGCAGTGGGCCACAGGCAACGCCCTGCCCCAGGAGACCCCCCCGCCTCTTACGCCATCCCACCACTGGAGGATTGGTGGTACAGGCTGCTACGGTGTCGGCTGACCCTTCTGTCCTTCCGGTGGTTCCCCCTGGCAAGGACTCCAGATGGTTGGATTATTGTGGTCTGGGTCTCTTCTGCCAGTGCAGCCTTGTGATCTTTAAATACTGCCTGCATTTTAGGCAGAATGTCTCACGCTCTATGGCACTCTATCGCACAGTGCTTGTCCTCTGTGTCGGAGGAAGCTAGACATGAGTTCCTCCAAGTAGTACAGGATGGCCGGGAAGCAGCCAAATTTGTTAAGTGTAGTATGGACACCACCGATTCTGTCGATAGAGGTATGGCTGAGGCTGTGGCGCTGTACAGGCATGCGTGGCTGCGGCAGTCGGGATTTTCGGAACCTGTCAAAGATGCTCTTCAAAATATGCCTTTTGATGGTATTCATCTCTTTGGAGAGCAGGCTGATTCAGCCCTGCGTCAGTTCAAAGCTAACCGACCTGATAAATCGACCTCATAGGTTATTAGTTATATTTTAAATTTGTCCTCAGAGCGGTATACTACAAATCTGAGTTCAGACTGTTTTTGTTAGGTGTCACCAGCACCATTTTGAGGTAACAGAATGATTCTGTTTGTTACCCTGCATTCCTTTTAAGAAGTCCCTCTGTATCCCACTTGCGAGTTCTAAGTAGGTGGCGCACGATTAGTGTTGTGTTTTCTTTCTCTGCTAGGCTCAGAATTGCCTCCTAAGCTGTCTGCAGCGGGTTCAGCTGCTTTATTCGTAAGGGTTTCGTAGGTCTTATTGAGTTGAACTATACCCTATGTGGGGTATCTCTAGTACACTTTCATCCAGCGTTTCTGTTTATATCCATATACTATTTGTATATGAGTGTCTATTCCCTGCATCCCTCCATGGGAAGACGGGTTCTTCACCTTGCGCAGGCGTGGTGTATGTTGTATACTCTGCTTCTTCAGATCTATATTACATGTAGGTATGGATAATGTTTGTAATTATATCTTATGGATATCTGTCCTTCTCTTGACATATTCAACTATGTCTTTATGTATTTGGCCCTGTGGGCTTTCCTGGTGTGATGTTTATAGGTTCCTTCGTCACACTCTTCCCATACGATTGTCGTCGTACCTCTGGTGGGTACTGGCCTTTTTCTACCCATATGGCCTAATGAGGTCCTCTAACCTATATGTATATTGACCATATCGTAATACATTCCGCGCATGTTTGTAGTCAGGCTACTATATTATCTACTGGCGGTCGCCAGTAGATAGTTATAGTTAGAACCTATTTTCCATAGGAAATCCGCGACATTCTATTTGAAATAACTCTCTTGCCGGTTGACGTATCTTCGCAAAATTTTCAAACTTTGTGGGGCGCTCCGGTCCGCTCCTACCCTGAAAGTCTCGGGGTGATTCGTCAAGCGGGGGCCGAGAAAAAGGGGGGTCCCAAAACGCGTTTTCCCCATTCATTTTTCCATAGGAAACTTTAGACACGGCTACAGCCCGAACTGCTGAACGGAATTACACCAAATTTGGCAAAGAGGTAGTTCTTGGTTCAGAAAGAACCCTTTTGTTAAATGGTGTAAATCCGTTCAGTAGTTGCTGAGAAAATCAAAAGTAAAAGTACATATATATCTATGGGCACGGAGGATCCGCGCACCCTGAGTGCACCCTGCGCGCACCGTCCCGATCACGAGCTGCATGTTAATTGGCTGTCAGCTGGCTGTCAACATTCCGATTCAGGAAATGTTGGCAGCCATTTTGTCCCTCGGTAGTACCGAGGGACAGAAACAAGTGCGCAAAGCGCACAAAGGGGGCAGGGTAGAAACACCCTGACCCCTAGGTCTGCTCAGGGGGTCCCATAAGGACCCCTGGGCAGAAAAGCATTTTTTTTTTTTAAATCGGCAGGATGCGCTCAGGGTGCGCGGATCCTGCCGATAAAAATCGAAGCGCGGTCTCCCGCGCTTCGATAGCTACTTGCCCCCGGGTGGGCCAAGTCCCGGGGGCATGCTGGGGGGTGTTTATTTTATGTATGGGGGCCTCAAGCCCCGGGGACCGCCACCCCCGGGGCTTTCTTTTAAAATGGTGCGGGAGGGCTCTGAGCCCTCCCGCAGCCCCGGGGACCACCACCTCCCGGGGCTTCTTTTTTTCCTGTGGGGGGGCTCGAGCCCCCCCACACGCCCCGGGGACCGCCACCTCCCCGGGGCACTAACAAATTAAAATGGGGGTCCGTTTTGGACCCCCGAAGCCCCGGGGACCACCACCTCCCCGGGGCTGTGCTGATGTGGGGAGGGGGGCCGCGCGGCCCCCCTCCTGGAGCCTGTGGTGGCCCTGGGGACCGCCACCCCCCAGGGCCGGCTCCTGCAGTGTCCCGGGGTGCCTACCCCCGGGACACTGCTGTTTGCAATGACAGGACGGGAGCCTCGCGGCTCCCGTCCTGTCATTGCAAACTGCTTTGGATATTGGAAGAGAGAGCAGGAAACCTGCTCTCGCTTCCAATATCCAAAGACAATTGCTTTTCCACATGGGGAGAAGCATGTTAGCAGCTCCCCATGTGTAAAAGCAATGCCGGCTCCCTTAGGACACGGGGAGCCGGCGGGACTGTGGGGGTTTTGGGGACCCCCCCACAGTCCCCAACCAGAGGCCAGGCCCCGGGGGATGGGGTCCCCGGGGCAAGTAGTGGCCCGGGAGGGGGGCCACGCGGCCCCCCTCCCCAGAAATAATTATTTTTTTTTAATTTAAAAAAAAAAAAAAGGGGGTAAGGCCCTGGGGGATGGGGTCCCCAGGGCCCAAAAATAAGAAAAAGGAAGGGGGGCCACACAGCCCCCCTTCAGGGGAAAAAAAAAAAAAAAAAAACGATCGGCCCGCAGGCCCCGCCCCTTCCTTCACCACTTGCAAACGCGCCCCTGGCGCGTTTGCAGATGGGGAAGTAATTCCCTTGAATACTGGGGTCCCTGGGGCCAACTAGCCCACCAGGAACCTCCAGTATGCGCCAGGGGCTGCGTTGCAGAGAGGTGTACAGAGGCCACGCCCTTTATACACCTCTCTGCAACGCAGCTCTGTGGCGCTTTTGGAGGTACATGGTGGGCTAGTTGGCCCCCAGGAACCCCCAGGATTCAAGGGGACTTAATCCCCCAACTTAAAACGCGCCACGGGCGCGTTTGCACAGTGGTGAAGGGAGGGGCGGGCTTCAGGTGACATGTGTGCAAACAGGCCCCGTGGCGCGTTTTAAGATGGGGAATTAAATCCCCTTCAATCCTGAGGGTCCCTGGGGGCCAACTAGCCCAACAGGTACATCCAGAAAGCGCCACAGAGCTGCGTTGCAGAGAGGTGTAAAAAGGGGTGTGGCCGCTCTACACGTCTCTGCAACGCAGCCCCTGGCGCATACTGGAGGTTCCTGGTGGGCTAGTTGGCCCCTAGGGACCCTCATGATTCAAGGGGACTTAATCCCCCAACTTAAAACGCGCCACGGGGCGCGTTTGCACAGATGTCACCTCAGGCCCCGCCCCCTACCTTCACCATTGTGCAAATATTCCTCTAAAATCTGCCGAACTACGAATTCGGATTTACTCACCTGTTATCAGGAGAGACCTCAGTGCTGCATCTTTCAGCCCAGTACTAATCCTGAAAAGTAATTTTAACCGTACTTACCAGTAACTTGAATTTCCTTCCATAGGATATCATTGCCTGCTTTTTGCTGAAAAAGTTTCTAAGTGTTGATTTCTGAAACATACAAATATTCCTCTAAACTCAGCCGAAATACGAATTCCGATTTACTCACCTGTTATCAGGAGAGACCTCAGTGCTGTATCTTTCAGCCCAGTACTGGTCCTGAAAAGTAATTTTAACCGTACTTACCAGTAACTTGAATTTCCTTCCATAGGCTAACATTGACTGGTTTCACTTGGAAATTCTTCTAAGTGTGGAGTTTTGGAACTTTAAAATATTCCTCTAAAATCAGCCGAAATACGAATTCCGATTTACTCACCTGTTATCAGGAGAGACCTCAGTGCTGCATCTTTCAGCCCAGTACTGATCCTCAAAAGTAATTTTAACCGTACTTACCAGTAACTTGAATTTCCTTCCATAGGATATCATTGTCTGCTTTTTGCTGAAAAAGTTTCTAAGTGTTGATTTTTGAAACATACAAATATTCCTCTAAAATCAGCCGAAATACAAATTCCGATTTACTCACCTGTTATCAGGAGAGACCTCAGTGCTGTATCTTTCAGCCCAGTACTGGTCCTGAAAAGTAATTTTAACTGTACTTACCAGTAACTTGAATTTCCTTCCATAGGCTAACATTGACTGGTTTCACTTGGAAATTCTTCTAAGTGTGGAGTTTTGGAACTTTAAAATATTCCTCTAAAATCAGCCGAAATACGAATTCCGATTTACTCACCTGTTATCAGGAGAGACCTCAGTGCTGCATCTTTTAGCCCAGCACTGACCCTGAAAAGTAATTTTAACCGTACTTACCAGTAACTTATATTTTCTTCCATAGGAATCCATTGTCTGGTTTTCAGCAGAAAAGTTTCAAAGTGTCGATTTTCACAAACTACAAATATTCCTTAAAAATCGCCTGTATGACTTAAACGCATTCTTTCAACTGTTTACAGGAGATGCACCAGTGCTGGATCCAGGATCCAACACTGAGTAAGAAAAAGTAATGATAACAGTTTTTACCTGCTAAGTGAATTTCCTTCCATAGGATAACATTGGTGATTCTATGAGAAAAAGTTTGTGTCAACTTTTAAAATACAATAATATTCCTTAAAAATCACTAATGTAACCAAAACGCTTTTACTCAACTGTTTACAGGAGATGTCCCAGGACTGAATCTAGGATCCAGTCCTGTGGTTAGAAAAGTAATCCATAAAGTAACTAATTGCATTTAACTAGAAATTCACATTGAGCTGAATGTTGCATTGTGTTTGAAAATGTGTTGCCCATTGCAACAACTGTAACTACTGTACTTAAAAGTCTATTGCCTATGTGCAAAGTATTTAAACTAAAGTAATTCATTCTGAGAAAGTATTTTTTGTAATGTATAATGTAATTACAATGTAATTTAAAAAATAAAATATGTAAAAAAAATTGTTTCTAAAAATGTAGTAAATCAGTATTAAAAAAATAAATATAACAATTAATACATTTAAAAATTGTCATTTACAAAACCTTTGAAATTCACTGAAAAAACCGTAGGTTTCAGACATGTTATAGTTAGAAATTAGCATTTAAAAAACCTTTGAAATTCACTGAAAAAACCATAGGTTTCAGACACGTTATAGTTAGAAATTAGCATTTAAAAAACCTTTGAAATTCACTGAAAAAACCATAGGTTTCAGGCACGTTATAGTTAGAAATTTGCATTTAAAAAACCTTAAAAAATCACTGAAAAAACCATAAGGTTTTAGGGACAGTTATAGTTAGTTGGACATTGCACTCGTACAAAACCCGTGAAATTCCCCCGTTATAGTTAGTTCAGGTAACTATAACTCGCGCCCCGCAATGCACTGCTGATGACGTCACATATTACATCACTCATGACATGGTCAGTGACATCACTGATGACATCACTGATGACATCTCAAATGACATCACTGATGACATCACTGATGACATCATCCATGTGAGAATTTAATGCATCTTCTCACACCCTAATATAAGTTTTGAAACACCCACTCTAAATTACAGACTGCCATTCTCAAAACCATACACACTCCAATACCAATAAGTACATACCCACTCACTGATTCTTAGGTCTACACACACACATCTACTCACTCACCCGTACAGTCACTCATACTTACAGTCACTCAGTACAGGACTATCATATGCACTCATACACCTATATAAACACTCACACAACGCAACTCATCCATAGAGGTACTCACACACCTAGTCAGTCATGCAAATAATTAATCACACTCCAATTTACTCACCTATACAGTTATACACACCAGCTCACTTACTCATAAAAATACTAGCACATTCTTACGCTCCTATGCAATCACTGATGCAAGCACACACTCATCCATATAGCCACTCTCACAATCACACACTCTCACTTATAGCCATTTATATACTCCAACACACATATATACTGCCTTTCACATATGTAGTTACTCACACATGTACCACTGAGATATACATTCAATCACTAACACACCCATACACACACTCACCCACCCATACAGTCCATCACAGACGCACTCTTGAAACCATGCACCCAGTGAATCACCCACTCACACATCTATGCACAGAGTCACACTCACCCCACCCACACAAACACTGAGGCACCCATACAGATACTCAGAGAACCAATCCATAACCCATATAGACACTCATTTAGCTAGTCAGAAACCCATGCAGCTGCTTACACAACAACAGACAGACGGATACAGACATTCACACAGTTTAGTCACTCACCCATGCATCCAGTAAGATACGTTTAATCACTCACTTATAGACTCAGTCACGCACCTACTAAATCATCCATTCAGACACTTATACACCCACTCATTCTTCAATACGCCTTTCCCTATATATATTAAACATATTTAAACTTTACACAAACACACAGTCACTGGATGATGTCATCAGTGATGTCATCAGTGATGTCATTTGAGATGTCATCAGTGATGTCATCAGTGATGTCACTGACCATGTCATGAGTGATGTAATATGTGACGTCATCAGCAGTGCATTGCGGGGCGCGAGTTATAGTTACCTGAACTAACTATAACGGGGAATTTCACGGGTTTTGTACGAGTGCAATGTCCAACTAACTATAACTGTCCCTAAAACCTTATGGTTTTTTCAGTGATTTTTTAAGGTTTTTTAAATGCAAATTTCTAACTATAACGTGCCTGAAACCTATGGTTTTTTCAGTGAATATATATATATATATATATATCTCCTCTGGTATGTATATGTATAGATGGTCCTTTCCTTAATTCGTTGGTTCACACGCATTGGCTTCTGTGTTGCAGTTCCTCTTGCACATTGACACTGTCTACTCGTCAGTACTTCATTGAGGCCGCCTGTAGGCGGCATGTTTGCCTCTTGTAGATGGCATGTAAACTGCTGTCTATCAGGGCCCTGGTGATCCTTCCTGTTTCTGGGGGTTCCAAGTTATGAATCAGAAAACTCTTTCATTGTGTTTTTGGTTCCCTTATCCTGGTTGCCACATGGCTGTGCAGTAACCTTACACTGCCTTTGCATGCGCTTTCGCCCTTGGCGTGATATAACGATGTGCGTTACTCTTTGTGCTCCCTTTTCAGGAGCATTAGTTCCTCAATTGGGCGTTCTATATGGCTATGCTGGTTTTCTTCACCATTACCCCGTCAGGTGACTGCTTCTTGCATGCTTTCGCTTTGGAGTGGTGTGACGCTCCGCGTTGCTAGTCTAGCCTCCCTTTTTCGGGAGCGTCAATTCCTCTAGTAGGAATTTTTTCTGGCTATGATGGTGTTCATAACCATTGTCCGTCAGCAGTAGAGGCGCTAGCCTTCTGGTTTTGCCACTGGTTACTACTTTTTCTTTTTTCTCTTCTTTCATTCAGGTTCTTGTCATTCTGGGGAAGGTCCCATTCTTTTCATACCTCTATTGCAGATAGGTGGGACTTGATTTTATCGTTATGGACCCTATTTGCCTATATGTGGCATGGTTAGTTATCTCTATTGGCTGCCTTGTATTTACATGCCTGCAACTTACTTCCTTATGGATTAATTGCTACGAAATTCTTCTTCTATTTCTTCTGCGGTCTGGATATGTCTTTTTACGTCACCTGGTCGCTTCTATTCACAACATTTGTGATCAAGTTTGACTGCACTTGAGGTCTGGCACAGTATTGTACTATGGGGGAATCCTTCGGTTGCACCCCTTTTTCCTTATTATGTTACGCCCTTTTAAGGTTGTTTCCATGCACCTTTCTCTCCCCTTCGTGGTTGTTTTCAATGTACTGTACTACTCCATTTGCTATGTTGGCATATCGGTGCTTCGTGCCGTTATTGCTGTCATTCTTCCATAATATTTGTATATCTTTCCTTTAGGGTAGAGTAAGCATTCTATTGCGCTCTCCCCTTTTTTCCAAGGGGATATACGCCTATAGCCAGATACCCTTTGTGTATCTTAATAAGATTCTATGTCTGTATACTTCCTGATATATGTATATTTCAAGGGATTTTCTATAGCTCTTTATTCTATTTATGGCTGCTTCTTGCGGATAGTTATTGTTTCTACTTCACTAACATGATTACTCTGTGATATTAGGAGTTTGCCTAGTCGCTTTCCAGAGGTTCTGTGTTCCACATGATCCTATTCAGTGTCCTAGATTCGCTCTATGATAGCTATGGCCTTATTAGGTCTATTACTGGCATTTCTTCTTGCCATGGATAATTTCCCTTTACACTGTGGGTGTTATCTTGTCTACCCTGTGGTTGTTTCAGTTGTGGTCACCTAATATGCCTGGGTCAGATGCTGTTGAGGTTGAAACTTCTTGTTTCCCCCGTTGTATTTCTGTTGGCTTGCTGTGACAGGTCAACCGGCATTCTGCTCCCATGGTTTTCGGTGTACAATTCTTCGACACCTGGTCCCTTACCAGGGATTGTGGTGATTAAGTTTCTATGTGTTGGACTTATGACTGAGTGTGATATTCTCCTCAGTTGTCCTTTTCCCCCGGTCTTTTGTTTTCTGACCGGGTTCATATTACTTGTACATTCTTTGTAGTGCCAGTTCGCAGACCCTCCTCCGGGGATGGTATGGCTTGGGTATCTGATTCTAAGTAAGGACTCTGCGGCTAACTGTCTCTATCAGATGAACAAATTGCTTACCTTTGGTAACGATGTATCTGGTAGGGACAGGATCTAGCCGCACATTCCTTACGCCCACCCCATCCTCCCCTCACTGCAAACTATTTTTTTCTTTCTTCTTCATTCATATTGAGCCTGTGTTTGTAATGTCCTACTTGAAGACCTTCTTGTTGTATTGTAGGCTCATGGCATATCCTTCCTGGGGATATTCTGGTTGTGTTGCAGGTTCGTTCCTGCTTCATTTCTGCATACTCCTCTTCAGCACGGTGGTACCTTGGTGGTTATGTCAATCTCTTGGAGGGTCCGAAGGACATTGCTGTTCCTGCTTTCTGCCCTGAGTCTTCTTGGACCTCTTACATCCTTGACTGCTTCCTTCTTTCGTTTGCATTCAACAGGTATGTGACACATGGTGTCTATTGTCTTGGCACATTATTCCAGTAGGCAGTTTTGGTATGTGGCTCCACGTTTTGAGCTGGGACTATAGTCACGAAGAAACTGACGTCAGCGCGTTGGCGGAGGGGTTAAATGGACTCCACTGACATCAAATCTGGGGACGGCGCCGCTGCGGAGTTGCTCAACGCCCTCTGTCAGTGCACGGATGTACTGTGGGAAAAAAGTTTCCGGATCCAGCCTGGAGCCTGGGGAGGATTCTAAGTAAGGAATCTGCGTCTAGATCCTGTCTCTACCAGATACATTGTTACCGAAAATAAGTAACTTGTTCAACAGGAATATTCCTGTGCGAAGGGGGGAAGCTCCCGCCACATGTCCACAAACTGCAGTCGATGCATAACCTCTCGCAGCCCAACTACCTTATGAGGCTTCGTACCCTGACGCGGCGGGTGCCTATCCAATAAGCCGTCAAACACATAGTTGAAATTCCCCGCATATATAATCGGGGTGCCCACGTAGGGCAGCAAGTCATCCTCCAAAGCCCCAAAAAAATTCACCACCATCAATATTCAGTGCATACATATTCACCAGACACACCTCATGTCCATCTAGGGTACCATGCAACAGGATGCAGCGCCCCTCCACATCTGCAATCTGCTCCCTCAACTGAAAGGGGACTCCCGGTGCCACCCAAACAGATACCCCTTAGCGTATGACAAATAGGTAGCAGAGTAAAGTTGCCCTCACCATTTTTTACCAAGTTTTTGGGCTTCTGCCTCCATGAGGTGCGTCTCCTGAAGGAATGCAATGTTAACCCTCAACCTTCTAAGGTAAGTGTGGGTTCGGTATCTCTTAACAAAGGAAGTGAGCCTTACACTTTCCAAGACAGCAGTCATACTACGTCCAACATCAGACATCAACTCTGCGCATGCCCCCTGCAACCCCCACCCCCTCCCACACATCCCTCATGCGTTCCAAACATGTGTTGCTGCAAATAATCAACAAAAGAACACACCAGTAAAACCAGAGAAACAGCTTGTCCCCCCACCCCGGGTAGACACCCAACAACTCAATTTATGCCTGCCCATTCATCACAACCAACTCCCCCTGTCAATTCCACCTCGCAAATAAAATGTCGGAGGCCAGTGGGACCTGTCACAGCCGGTTCCTCATGTATCACGCTAAGGAAGCAGATGGCGAAGAGAAGAAGAGAACCCCCCACTCCCCAATCACTGTCCTCCTCCTGTGTCCCAGCGTCTCACCTCCCGTGGCTCGGAGTGTGTGTACTCAACAAGTGTTCAATATATGTAACTGACTAATGGGTCAACAATTCGCTGAAAACTGACAAAATTAGAAAAGAGAAGAGAAAAAGAAGTACAAAGTAGGAGGGCTCCAACAAGGAGGATGGTGACAATGTAGCATACCCAAGCCCCTACATACAGTGGCCGCCCGTGCATCCATCCCAACACATTACAGCGCTAAATGAACGAAGCAATATTTTCATGCAAGGAAAGAATAGTCCTGCACCCAAAGCAACAGAGGTACAGTTTAAGGCTGAGAGTACCTCAGTGTCACAGTGTAGTCAGAGTTGGTATAAACATAGATAGAGTGCATATCTTACCAAACATTGGTGGTGAGGACCCTCACCCACAAGCCCCACTGCAACTTGTCTTTACAACTCTCAAATCTCTGCAGTGTCCAGTGGCGTGCTCCCAGCCTCCTTGTGCATCTCCGAACCGGCACTGTAAGACGACGCCAACGTAACAGTCTCCACCAACGCCCTGGCCTCCAGTCTCTCCTACTGCTGCGTTTCCAAGGAGATGGTGCCATCAGTCCTCGCCACCACTGTGGCGTAGGATCGGACCTCCTCCTCCACCTACTACGCTTCCGCAGCTGTGTTCCCCGAGCCTGCTGAGACTCCGTCGCGGCGCGTCTCCGCACCTCATCCTCCACCGTTATCCGATCACTGCTCGGTATCTCCAGCCAATCCCCTGTTTCCTCTGGCGTTGTGAAGAAGAAAGTCCGGCCTTCGTGGATCACCTTTAGCTTAGCAGGGTACAATAACATATATTGCAAGCCCATGGCCGACATTTTTTGTTTGACGGCGCGGAATGATCGTCTTTTCAATTGCACTGCCCTAGTGTAATCCGGGAAGATACGAATGATTACATTGTCAAACTTATGATCTCCCTGCTTGTGGACCATTGCAAGATTTCATCCTGATCCTGAAATTCAGGAATTTAGCAATAATAGTGTGAAGGGGAGCTCCAGGCTGAGGCGGCTGGCCAGTGAACGATGTGCTCTTTCCACAGCGAAGAAGTTGGAGAACTTGGCACTCGGGAGTGTTGATTTTATCCATTCTTCCAGGAAGGCTTCAGGACCATCTCTCTCCACTCCCTCCGGGAAGCCCATGAATCTGAGGTTACACCTACGCGATCTCCCCTCAGCATATTCCATCCTCGCCTCCATTTTGTTCGAGAGGGCTTTAAGCGTGCGCACCGTTTTCCTCAACTGCGAGAACTCGTCCCAAATGTCTGTTACTTGACTCTCAGTCTCCGTAGAGCGTCCCGCCACCTTGCTTAAGTCCACTCACAACAGGTTCACTTCTATGGCGATCGCCTCCACCTTAGCCTGCACCGCCAGGCCAGACGCCTCAATGGCTGCCAAGATTTGTGCTCCTGTGGGTTCTGGCACACTTTGGGGGGGTGGGTTGGGGGTGTGTCCCCTCAGTCGGTAGATGACCCTGCACTGGCATGTGGGACACTGTATTGATCCATTTTCGTCTGCTGCATTGGGCGCGCAGCCCGATCCTTACCCATGATGCAGCGTGGCGGGCCCACTCGTTACTTGTTCCAGATACTGTAACAAAAACTTCCCAGCGCACAAACCTGGACGAGTAGCACCTAGGAGCCAGGCACCATGCATGGTCCCAGTTCAGGACCCTCAGTGTCCACTAAAGTGAGGCTCACCAAACGGGCTCCCGGTCAGTGCAAGCTTCACAAGGGCCGTCCCAGGCCCGCTCAGAGCATCGAAGCCACCAACGAAGTGGGCCTCAGCCGGCACAGCCCCGCAGCCTCAGCACAGGTACCACGCAGAGCAAGCGAGGAAGTCACGACAGCCCCGGGGTCCAACGTTTTCTAAGGTGTTGTGGTACTTTTAGTTTTTAGTTTTTGTTGTCTCTCTTCCTTCTCTTTTTATGTTGATGTGGTTCTCTCACAAACCACTAAAGAGGGGGACGGGGAGCCAAAAGAGGTCTAGTACCCTTGCTCCCAAGAACAAGCATGTAGTACACAAGAGGGTAGCTGTTCCTAAAGAAGTAACAAAATACAGGTAGGAGATTACAAATGGATACTTGGGGGGTGGGGAGGCTTCCTTATTAGAAAGTGATGCCCTCACACAGCTGCGAAGGTATCATACTTGCTCATTGGGCATTTTTGCTCCTCGTGGGGTCGGCGCTGCAATATCCCACGGGCCCCGCGAGAGGGCTCTAGCGGAGATCTTTTAAAGTAAAACACCGTAAAGGTGAGTGCAAGTGTGTGGAACAAGTGGAACTGTGGGTTAAAAATACCACGGAGGTACCCTAAGGGTGAATTTTATTCCTGGGTTCCCCATGTAAAGGTTAAAAGCACTAACTAAATTGTTAATTCCCAACAATGAGGAAACACAATTTAGTTGTAAGTGCAAGTGGTGTGGGTCGACATGTTTCACGCCCTAATGGTCCACGAGGGATCCATGGCGTTTCATCAGGACCGGGTGGTGGTTTAATAAAAATGAATGTCTGTCCCTACCTAGATTAAGGAGTGGTAGAAACGGGGTGCAGGTATCAATAGGTTACCGACCTGTACACTCGTAATAGTGAGAGCGATAGAAATGGTGAAGGATAAACCTTTTGCGGTAGTTTTCCTAAAAAAAAAAAGTCCAACCCTCCTATTGCAAGGATTGTTCCCCTTAGGTCGGAGAAGGCTCACGCATCTAACTCGCAGCATGAAATAGTTCTCTTTTTGGTGTCAGGTCTAGTCACCTACCCCTACGCCTGCTCGCCTGGAAGTGTGGTTCTCTCTTCAGTTGGGAGGGGTGCCACCACCAACTCCACTACCTCAAGAGCCCCCACAGGGGTCCACACGGGTAACCGCCCTCCGCCTCCAGCATGAGCCCACCGAGCAAAGACTCCACAGCAGCTCGCACCACAGCAGTTCCACCTAGAAGCACCCAGCGTGTCCTCACTGCCTCCATTGTGGGCCAGTGCAGTCCAGACGAGGGGGATCAGGACTCTTCTCACCAATCTGATGCAGAGGGAGGGGGAGGTGGGGGGCACAAGCGTCATGGCCAAGTTCTTCCAAGGCCCCGCAGGGGGTCTCCTCCGTGTCCCCCCCAGGCACTCACCTTACAATTGAACGCGTCTCCCAGCCATCCCACTCCACAGCAGCGGAGTCAGAGGTCGGGCAACCCATGGCCTTGCACCAGCAGCTGCGGCGGCCGGCCCGATCATCCACCAGTAACTCTGTGACAGGGCCCTCCGCAGCAGCCGACCCCACTGGGCCTCCAACCGGGCAAGGCTGGCCCCCTCGCAGGTGGTTCCCCATGCAGCAGATGCAGCTCATCCCCTACAGGTGGGTGGAGGGACCTCGGTCAGGGCCCCCTCACAGGTGTTTCAACACCCCCACCGATACTCCAGGGGCACCACTCACACTCAGTGAGCCTCTAACCACATTGCAGCAGCGACTGCAGCCCACGCAGCACGCCCCGCAGTCAGGGCCGCAGAGGCGACATCCGGCTCTCTAGCACCAGTTCAGGGAGCAATATCATGCCCCCACAGAAAACCCACTAAGACCAGTCGGGTGGGAAGTGGTCAGAGGCACAGGGTCGGCAGGATTCTGAAGGATTAATGATATGGGGCCAGAGCGATTGTTTAGTTCTGCCGCTCGGCCATCTTGCTGGCCACACCCCCTCACCTGCACATACATACTTCGACTCAATAGGATGTCTTCTGGAGATTGCAGTGACCCCAATAGTCCATGCTGATATGCAATTCCCTTGCTCGGGCACAGTACCCTATGCAACAATCAGCATATTGGGTGACTCCTCTGATGCATCCTGTATCTGGTCTGACATCCAGTAAGATTTCCTTTTAATACCATAGTGTTCCCTTTGTCTATCATGTGTATGTGTATTATGGCTGGTGTTAACCTACATTTCATGGAATATAGGTGAACAAAGAGACCCACCACAACCCTACACTCTGCCTTTTGGTCATGTATCTGGTCAGAGGCAAGATGATTCTCAGCATCCAGAAAGCTATGTTGCTCAACTGCTAACAGCAGCTCTCAACCCTAAATCTGTTAAGTGGTTATCAGCAATGCTTCCAACTGCTCCCTCCGGAGGGAAGACTGCTGCCAGTTAATATAGAACACTAGGTGGTGTTCCTTGGTGTTACAAGGATAGTACTTGTCATCTTAAAGACAGTGTATGGCCCTAAACATTTCTCCTCTAGAAGGCAGGCTAGCATAAGGATCACCTCCTCCCAATGCTCCTGGTAACCAGTAAGGGATTCCTTCAGGTCAAACCACAACTTAAGAAGTCCTTTCATTTCTTGACTGATATGAATGTCATTCTTAGACTTGTGCATAACTGGCTCTATCTTTTTAAGGCGGCTCAGCACATCATTTCTGAATGACTCTGTCTCACCCTCCATATTCGTGGTCCCTTGGACCGAAGGGGGTGTGGATCTGGTATCCACAGAGGAGTTCCAAAGGACTGAACCCTTCTCTTTTCTGGCCATCTTCTGATAAGCTAACAAGATACATAGTAGAAAGATGCCCCATGTCTTCCTCACAGGCTGCTCCAGATTACCCATCATTCTCTACAAGCTCCTGTTAAACCTTTCCACCCATTGACCGTTTGGTGGTAAGTGGTAGTTTACATTGATTTCATTTATGAGGACATGAAGATATACTCCCTCAATTAGTGATCACAGTAATGGAAAATCTATGGGGAAGAAAAGAGCAAGCTACCACATGGGAGGTGCTACTCCTCGGGTTTGCTCATAATGCCATTATTCCCTTCCTCTCAGAAATCCAGCTCCATACCAATATGTTAATAGAGTTGGTGCTACACTGGCAACATTTAGATTACATTTTTACTGCACTGTGCATACATGGTGTATCAAGGGAACACAGTCCCTCTTTGAGTCCCTAAGGCTTCTCTGGGATTACTTGGAGTTCCCATCCACGGTTGTGGTGAGGTGGGGAAAGAACATTATACAACCCTCTCTCTGCAGTGGAAAGGGATTGCTTTGTATAAGGTTTTAGGTCGAGCCTATAGCGGCAGCGCGCATGCGCTGCTCGCTTTGCGAGGCATGCAGTAATGGAGTATGGAGTGGAGGCTCCGTGGAAGCTCCGCCCATGTTTTTAATTGGCTCGTGTCATTCTCTTTCGTAAATGCTGCCGTCTGATTGATTATGAGGCTCGTTAGTCCCTCCTTATTATGGCCATGTCGTCATTTGTACCCTGTGAGAAAAAGGGGGTATGCAGTTCCTAGATGTGAGGGAGGATTCAGGTCTTTCTAAAAGTGCCCTCACACACCCGAAGGATGTCGTGCTTCATCATTGGGCCTGCTCCTCGTCGGGCCGGCGCTGCAATGCCCGACGGGCACTTGCGAAGGGGCTCTTTGGCTGAGATCTTTTGTTGATGAGGCCATATGGTGAGTGCGGGTGTGTGGGCTGGGTAGTGCGGTGAGTGTGAAGATTAAAATAGGTCTAGAGCAACCCTTTCTGATACTTTTATTCCTAGGGGGCACTAGCCTGACTAAAAGAAGTTAGCCCCGGCTGGATGTAATGATCCTACAGGGCTTGTATGGTGCATATGGTCATTTGTACCCTCCCATGGCTACTGGCCCCTTTACTTCGAGTGTTACACGGTAAGGTACGTGTTATTTACACTGTGAGCACTACTTTGTCCGTGCCTTCTCCCCCCTCCCATTGTCCGTGATGCAATGCAAATGTGAGTCCTATTGCATTTCAAATGCTTGTTTTTCCCCACTTCGACCACTGGGTTTATAAAGCTTCTGTTGTGGTTTGCTTTTTCCTTACGGCTTGGGAGGGGGGTAGAGTAGTTACTATGCCACGCCTACACTGCTTCCAGCTGCCCGACCTCCACTCGTTGTCGCCGTGTTTACAACTGCGACACCCGTGACTAGAAACACACACCTTTACAGGAAACTCATTAGCTGGGATGGGGATCCTATGTCGTCACTAGATTGCCATCATGCCCCCTGGCAGTATCGCAGGCGCACTGAGTCAAATCTCCATAGGCTTCGGCGAGTGCAGACAAGCAAGATTGCGGGCTCCTCTGATCCCCTGGAGGCGATGCTCTTCTCCGAGGTGGACGAAAAAGCCGTCAGCGACTTAGTGGGTTCTCTCGAATCACAGCTGACCAGACACGGGCCTGGTGCAGCGGGGTGGAACTTGAGCTTCTCTGGGGCTGAGCAATGCACAAAACTGGCGGCTCAGTAGAGGAGCGACTGGGAGCAGCGGCAAGAGCCAGCTTCTCTCTACTGTCAGTGCTCAGTCTTTTGCAGGTGCGCATGTAAACAGTCAGGGCACACTGCTGGGCTTGGCAGGCACGGGCGGCTGAGAGGGAGACTCATCCAGAGAGTAGCCGGTCTTTGTCAGCTGAGCCTCAGGGATCCCGCTGACCGGGCTCTATCTTCTTTCCAGCTCTATATTGGCAGATGTGGACTTGCTCAAACAGAAACTAACCAGCGTATTTCCTGTCATGTTGTTCGGACCTCGCTCCTATCTGAAAGGCCAGTGCCGTTGATAAGTTTCTCACTTGACAGGCTATTGGAATATGGAGATTTTCTCGCTCTGACTCTACTTGTTAACGAGGCTTTGTTGTCTTTTCACCCCTTCTTAGCCCGTTGCGTGCGCCCGTCGGCCAACGGCCGTCACGAGCACTACCTCTGTAGTGCTGCGAACGTCCGTTGGCCGACGCGGCCCCGCCCACTCCGCTAAACCGCCGCACCGCGGCGGAATTGCCGCCGCGGTTAAGCGGTTAGAGCCCCTGCATCTCCACTCTGCCTATTGCTGGAAGAATTAGCCCCCCCCAAAATTTTTATTAGCCCCCGTAAATTTGGCTCTAGTTGCGCCTCTGTGTTCAATAATCGTGCCTAGAAGCCACCATCACACTTTTGCTGTTCGTAGGCGAAACAGCAATCACACCGCAGTCTCATGCAAATACCTCTTGTATTCATTCCAGGGGACGCTGCTTGAACTGTCTGCTACTAAAAACCTACTCTACAGACAGAGCCATCCAAACCGAACATATTCCACCAAGACGCGCTTATGTCCCGAAGTATGGCACCCAGTGGCGGCTCGTCGAGGAGTGCTGCGGGGTGGGCGGGGGAGGTGCAGGGTGGGGGGTAGCGGACTTGGACATACGACGGACAGAACTCCGAGTAAGCCGTACGCTGAGTTCTGTCCGTCGTATGTCCGAGTCTACTACCCTCCCACCCTGCCCTGGCCCACCACCCCGCAGCACTCCTCGGCGAGCCGCCACTGATGGCACCCACGCATTTAGCTTCCAGTGTCTGTAATCTGACTTTCACAAAATACATTTAGGAGATCGTCAAAGGTTAATTATTATAAAAACGCAGGTTGCGTGAGAACGGCCTAAAAATACAAAAGGGAGTGCAGTTATTACTCAGTAAAAAGTAAAACCAGATCCTATCAAAATGTACAGTCTTAAAATATTGCAGATGCTACAATGCTTTTTATTTAAGTTGGTATAGCAAAAAAAAAATTAAATAGGACTCTTCCCTAATACTATATAGTAAGGCGCTACAAAGGTGCTGTTGGCATTATGACAGCCACAGTCTGGTGGCAAGCTGACCTCGGCTGAAGTGAAGAAAGAGAATGTGCAGCTTTATTATCACGGTACAGCAAACAACAGCGGCCTAGGTGCAACCTCTCTGACTGACAGCGGCAGAACTTGCGCGGATCAGCCAAATTAGCTCTCTTTTCGGCCATAACCACGATTACCAACAGAGCTGTGATTAAAATGCAAAACTCCATACATGACGCAAGGATAACATCGAAGGAAGAGTCATGAGGTGCGCATTTGCTGAACTTACTTCCACACCCCAGGTTTCTATCCACTCTGGTGGAGGTGAAAAAGAAATGCTAAGAGGACGACTGGCAGGCAGTAGTTGTGGTCTGGGACAGGTTTTTAATGTGCGGCTGTCCCTGGGACTTAGATTTTAAAACCGCACTGAAGTTTTAAGTCAATTTAGCATGTGTGAAATAATATTATAAAAGGAAAACTTTGGAGGAGAACATAAGTACACAGGGAAATCAGTCAAATGACTGAAAAAGTAGCAGTTGATTCATATACTAATGTTCCACTTATCTTTTGCTCAAAAATACTGTAAAACAATTATAGAAAAGGAAAAATGCGCTTCTGATCTACGCTAGGGGCAAAATGCACCAGCAGCTCAACAAAGGTGGAACGGGACGCTTGCCCAGTTGTCTCTACTGTATGTATTGGGTGCATGCCAGGGAGGGCTGCCCTGCTACTATTCACCATGCAGATACACTGCTTGGGAACAGCCTAAACGGACAGGGATACAAGTCTCCCATGTAGGACCGGCTCCAGGATTTTGGATCTTGGAGGGCCATGAAGAAACAAGTGTGGGCCATAAAGATGAGAGGGGTCGTCCATAGTCTCTCAATTTTTTTTCTTATTTGGAAAAACTTTAAAAGGTTTAAATAAACACAACACACAAATGTGACATTTAAACATTTATAGCTACTACTGGTGTATGGGAGGGAGGTTAGAAGCATTTTAAAACTTTTTTATTATAACTTTTCAACATGCTGCTCTACAACATAGCTAAAAGACATTGGCAAAGCCAATAGCTCTGGATAAGCACTTATAAGGTCCTAAAGGCGAGACCTATTGGCTATGCCAATGCTTGTTTCTACTGGCATTGCTTTAGCCAAAGGCAAATATTACTGGACTGTTATTTCCTTAAATCAGCATTTAAAGTCCCAAGCTTAACCAACAACCCATTTCTCACCGACATTAAAGCACCAGTTTGTTGTTTAGTTTTGGTCAGTTCAAAAAAAGATCTTATCCCTTCCTGGAAGAGCCAACAATTCTAACCAGTCGCCTACGCAGGTATAGACAAGAGTTAGTGATTCACATGTGTGCATGCCCAGCGCTGTTAGAACAAAGAAAGCTACTCAAACTAGCCTTCTTACAAAGAACAAGTGCGCACCTGTAGGCAAGCGGTTATTTGTTGGCTCAATGGAGACTCCATCTTCCTGGTGTGTCAGGGAACTAAATATTTGTGCCTGCGCAAACACTGCTCGCGACCCGTTGCACCAAGGGCCATCAGAAAACATCAACTCCCAAGCCAAAAGCCGCAGACTCAAAATCTAATACCGAAAGCCATCGAGATGGACTCGACACGATGGGCATAGTCCGCATTATCTGCAACCGCATAAGCACCTGTTTGCACTTTAATAAACGTATTAGGCATCTTATCATGTAGGTTTTAATGCCCAATTTGCACAAGATGCAAGCCAAGGCAATTCTAATATTGGGACATACAAATTGACAAGCACAAAATACTTACACTCTTGCTCATTATGTAATTATATAGTTGGCTTTTATCGTTAGAAATGTTAAATTCGCATAATTATTTTTAAATAAGGTCTCGTTGTCTTTTTATATATTGTAATGATTTTAATTAATCACCAATAAAGAATTGTTATTGTGTTATTATAGACCAATATAATCCACCCAGACAGATGGAATTTGTCTGTCATATTGTCCTTTATATGTATAATACATTTTAATCCATTTTTAATGGCGTGTATAACCATCCCCAGTGACTACATTAGGGGTCAATGATTTTCCTGTTGGCTGTTTCCTTTTTGCCTGTACGATAGAAAACTGTTGGTTTCTGTTTTAAAATGTCCTAAAAACACAGACATTGTCAAACTATTATCACATGTTCCCATATACCATTTCAATAAATCGCTGTCAGGTTGCTTCTAGGTCATGTTCTCGAGCATCAGCTGGAATGGTATATTTTCTGCAGGTAATAGAATAGCTTGGCTTGTAGCTAATGTACTGTAGCTCAGAGATGAGAGCTACTGAATGTGTCCACATTGTAATTACATGAAACCAAAACATCAAAGATAAATAGTCCTTTTTCAATCAAAATCTACAGTTTACTTAATAGTGAGTTCACAGGAAATAATTTTTATGGATTTAAACCATCTATTCATGTCTGTATTGATGTAACTATTGATGATCCAGATAAGGGGGATGTAAGTGTGAAAGCACACAGTACTACATAAGCAAAAGTCAAGAGTCGACAAAATGCTTAAAAAGGCATGCAGTTCTTCAGTGAGCTGTAATGCTTGAGCAAATCTTCAACCAGCATTGCTTGAAAAGGAGGCACGGGAATGAATGAATGAGATATCCAAAACTTGAATTCAGTCATCACAGCTCAAGGTGTGCAAGGCAGGTCTGGGAAGGCAGGTGTCCTTAGAAACAGGTATTACACTTTTTAGTTTTGGGCGTTTTTGGTTGAAATAATTTTTACTTAGTAAAATGAACATTTTGCACTTGAAACAACGCTGTAATGCAAAGAACTGTTTTCTTGACACGTGATTTGAGCAGGATAGACATAGGCCAGCTAGGCCTCAGTCCTCAACTCCATCTTAGATTTAGAAATATCTGTTTTCATTTCTTATTTACACCACACACTGTAAGATGTGCACTGATGCTGGGTGTTGATGCGTTATTCTTGGAGAACCTCAGGTGAAGTTCTTTAGTTAAATTGTTGCTCTCCAAGTTCTCTTCCTTGTCTGTTCGCTGTAGGTTTATTCATTCACAAGACTTTGATTGCTTATGTAGCCAGATTTTTGCTAACACTTCTTAACATTAGGTCCGAGGAGAGCCACTATTATTCATTTAGGTGGATAGTGCGAAGATGGTGGTATTATGACGTTTTTATAATGCTGCATTATGATTTGATGATATGCTGATACATACGCTCACCCTATGCTGACTGATTTCCATTGCTTTCTATGGTGACCTTCTCTTCGTGTTTTTGTGGGTGAGACAGATCTTTCTGATCTCTTCCCTGAGCCTGTAGGAATGCTGCCCAAATTTCTGGTTATTTGCAGCATGTTCTGGATTTAGACAGTTTCTCATATTTTGCTCATGCTGTATCCTTTTTATTGAAGGCTGTCAGCATTCAGGTAATACCTTAGCTTTATGGCACGTGATTTCTGAGTTTTATGCTTATGACTGAAATATTATGCCTCTTGATTGATTCCAATATATTTTTGCCTTCTATCTTTTAATAAATCTTCCTGGTTTCCAAAATTGCTGATCTTGAGCCTCCTTAAGTCGGGGCTAATTATGTATTGATTGTGATTTGCGATGGTATTTAGAATCTTATCTTTAGTAACACATTTCCTCATCTATTCTCAAGGGCAACACCGTCCCTGTCCCTGCCTTAAGCGCTTTTTTCTCTAACATGTCAGAATAACAAAAGTAGCGCCAACGTTGCACATGACACACAGTATGGTTCTTACCAGCACAAAAAGTGTTTTATTGGCTTTGAATTAATATAGCAAGAAGACCTAGTTTAAACGCAAGAATGTCTAAAACAAAAAAAGAAAGGATCAATAGGAAATGGAATACATTACAAAAAAATCATTAGCCAAGCAAAGTATTGGCCCAGTAGTCTGGCATTGAAGTGCAGTTCATTCAAGATGGATGTGCACGTGATCAAGTCAAATGCTAATAGTGCGAGAGAGAGAGAGAGGCTAAAGTGGGCTGATACACTGCCCCTTCTTGTATGTTGTGGTGGGTGGAAGCAAAATGTGAAGGCCTGTTCAACAGACAAATGGCTGAGACGGGTTGATCCTAGTCACCTCTATGTATATATGTATATATGTGTATAAGTCTGTCTTCGTAAGTATGTATCTAAAACACAGTGGCCACTGGGTAGTTACGGTTCAGCTGCACTTTCTATTGAAATGCAGTTTTTTGATTTGCCTGAAACATTTGATCTTTTGATGGGTTTGCACAAAATTTAGCAAATGCCTTGCTTAGTTGGCTAAAGTCCGGCATGCCAATTCCATTTTATGCAGATATGTGCAAGGGACAAGAAGTCAAGGGGAGCGGGGTATTTAAACAGCCATTTCCCATTTTAACCCTGCAGGAAATTTTATTCACGCCACACCCCAAATGGCTGAACGGATCTACACCAAACTTAGCATGAAAGTAGTAGACTCTTATTCAATGTGTGCTTTTGATGGTTTGATGTAAACCGGTTTTTGAGGTATTAGTGTTTTAAAAAGATGCAGAGCGGCATTTAAAGGGTTAATACTTTTGAATACGTCTGCTGTTTGTCATGACTTGCGATTCCTGTCAATCACATTTCAAATTTCAATTTGAATAAATATGGATAAGGGCTCTGAATATTTGTTTGGGCCATCCTGAAACTCTTGAGCCAGCTTTGACTCCAGCGTTGTGCGCTGTAGAAATGCAAACCATCAAAATCGGCACATGACTGTTGGGTCAAAGAGTTCTGAGTGTCACGTCAGCGACCATTTTAGGTGATAGGAATACATTTCGATTTTGTGGTTGACTTTCAATCCCTTCTGACTCAATAGTTGTATTTTGATTAAGAAAAACAAAGGCAAACAATTAAATGAGTGCCTGACCACAATCCAAGGCCAATACCTAGTGCTAAACGTCTATGCATAGCCGAAGGCCTGTGAGCTATGGGGTGTAGATTACAGGCAGGGGGTAGGCCCAGGGCCTAGCCGCAGGCAAGCCCTGCACTCATGACCTGCAGCGCAATGGGGGTTAACTGACTCTAAGGGGTATGGCACAAAGCAAAAGGCCATGCATTGCGGGTTATGCTGGCAGCATGACAGCAATGGTAGATCGCAGTGTATGGTTGCAGACGAGGTCCTGCAACCAATCACCACTGCGCAAGTCCTTAGGCCATGCACAGGTTAACTGACTGGAGGGGTACAATGCCTGGATGCAGTCCTGGCCCTATGACCTATCCTGGCCCTTTGCCCCACCCCTTGGTGTGCTTAACGAAAGGCCATTTGCAGCAGGGGTTAGTTGAGGGCAGGGGGGTACGTCATGGAACCGGCAGCAGGCCAGGCTCAGCTACAAACCCTCAATGTGCACAGCCAAAGTTAGGAGCTGCAGTAGTTGGCTGCTTATGGCAGCTTCGAGTAAGGCTTTGCCGCAAGCCCTGCTGGTAGGCTGCAGGTCAAGCCTTGCTGGTAAACTTCAGGTCAAGCCCTGCAGGCAGACTGCAGGTCAATCCCTGCAGGCAACTCCATTGCATAGGGCCAAAGATCATGACCAGCAGGGGTTACAAATGAAGTACATAGTGAGAAATCCACTGTTTTGCAAACTGCCTTATGGTTCTGTCTCGAAATTGACAAATCACTGAGATTTCCCAGTTATTGGCAAACAAAGCAAAAGTGTGATGTAACTTACACTGCCCGCCATGGACAAAACAACTATCTATAAACCGTTCAGAAACAAAGGAAAGATCAAAAATATCTCAACATAGCAGTTGGTCCAAGCTATGGTCCATGTGTGTGCTTTGGTAACCAGAATTGGCAAATTTCAGGTGTTTGTCGCTTTTTAGCCAGAACAATTGCTGTTTTACACTGCTTTTATAGATAGATAACGCATTTCATTATGTGAGGCTGGTGAGACAGCTAGTGATGTTGCTAGGTCAGACCTATTGTCAAGCCTTATTTTATTTGGTTGCATGCATCAACCATAAAAGTGCAGTTAAAAATCAATAAAAACAAATTCATTTACAATCCTAAAATACCTATGTACAGCTAAATGCCAATAAAAATATCAGAACATAATAAAAACATAAGGATCGAATATGACACGTTACAACACGTACTAATACCACGCGTGTCATTACAACGTGGGTACTACTACGCGTTGTCATTTACCACGACCTACCATAACATCGCATACTTTTACCACGAATATGCCTTTACCACGCATGCCATTACAATGCAAAGGCATGCGTGGTAAAGGTATGCTCTTGGTAAAAGTATCTAAGGTAAGTTACACTACCCTGCCCTACCCTAAACCCTAATTTAGTATCCCTGCACGACCCTCCCCACAGTCCTCTCCCTACCCTAAAACACTACCCTGCACGACCCCACTGATACTACCCTAAACCCTAAAATACTACCCCTGCACGACCCTCTCCCGACCCCCAGTCCTCCCCCTACCCTAAAACACTACCCTGCACGACCCCCCGACCCTACCCTAAAACAGTATCCTGCTCTACACACACACCCCACCGACCCCTTTTTACCCCAAAAAAGTAACCCCCACCCCAGGCCCAATCCCCCTTACCTCTCTCTCCTCGTGGTTCCGCTCTCTCCTCCTGGTTCCTGCTGCACGTCGGGTCTGAGGGGCGGTGCACATCATTGTGAGGAAACGGAAAAACCTCTGTTTCCTCACAACGAGGTGGATCGCCAATATTTTTTTTACATCGCATGTGCTTTTACCACACTTGCCTTTGCAACGAAAGTCGTTGTAAAGGCATGCATGGTAAAAGCATGTGCGATGTAAAAAAATGCGTAGTAATGACTACGCGTTGTTACATTGCATGCGTGGGAATGCTTGCGATGTAATGGTAGCGGGAAACAGCCGCGTTGTAATGGCTGTTTCCCATAAGGATCATCTCAGCAATTTCCGTAATTTGATAACACACAGTAAAAATTTCACCACAGCCCAACATATGTGCATCGAAGGTAACGACTAAATATAGACCACGGCTTCCTTACAGTGCCTAAAATTCCCATCTTTCAAAATAGGCAGCAGGAAGCTGCATCTAGGAAAAAATATATTTATTTAAAAAAAAAAACAATAAGTGCAATGTACATTGAGTAGATTGGTCATCACAGGGGCATAATGGTAAAATCACATGATATGAATTGAGCCACGGAAAAGCCACCATAAAGTGCTAAGTGTTAAATCTCAAACATGTTAACAAATGCCTATGAAAACTAATTGGAACCCAGACCAGATATGAGTCAACCAATGGGCTAGTAGTGTGCAAAGTATAGTTACTCATGGCGGCCTTCCTGACTTCGTTGTGCATTCTCAATGAACGCATAAACCAAAGTATCTCTCTGTTAAGACATACTTAAAAGAGGCAAGCAGATCACTGAGATTATCAAAAAAAAAATCAGGAATGCCTTAATATACATAAACCAGGGGACTTTATTTGCCAAGACCAAGCATCGACAATCTTTCACTACTTGGCGAGTAAACTTATTTGAAGGGTTCGACCAGAATGACAACTACAGTAGGGCAGGGAGAAGTCTGATGGTGTCATTTATATTAGGCCTGGGTGGAGTTCACAAGTGACAAAAAAACTCTGCCAAGCTACTCGGAGTACCTTGAGCTGCGGAGTACGTTACCTCACGCCGTTCGCACTCATTTTTAGCGCAGGGTGTTTGTCCCACAATGTAAAATCAGTGTGAATGGCAACACGTGCTGCGCATGAGGGCGCTGCCTCTTTCTGCTGCTTGAGTAGAAGTTCTACTCGAGCGGCAGCTTCCTCAACGTGAACGGACGGTTTCTCAATGCAAGCAGTTACGACCATCTGCGACTGCCCGCGTTGAGAAATCTCGCTGGGAAGCGGTCTAGCGTTGGATTTTCCTCGCTCGCACTCGCCAACTTACCATTGATGAGCTCAAACGAGGAAAAAACTCCGCTACGCGGAACAGAGCGGAGTTTTTCGGAACTCTGCGAGCTGCGCGGAGTGGGGAAAACTCCGCAAAATCTGCGAGCGGAGTGGAGTTCACCGCCCAGACCTAAATTATATAGTCCAGCCTGGATAGATAGGGAGATAATGCATTTCATTATGTGAGGCTGGTGAGACAACTAGTGCTGTTTCTATGCCAGACATATTGTATTTTGCCCATGGGAAGAGAGAAAGCATTTTGGAAGTTAAAACTTTATTGAAGTATTGCCGCTCACAAGTTGGGTATCTTGGAACCAGACAGCAGATTCTGCAGTGTCTTCAACTGCAAAGTAAGAGAAGATCCTGACCACCTCCAGTTCAGGAAACAACTCCAGACTGAACTCTTCACAGATTTAGAAAATCATGTGAGTTGATAAGAGCTGTGAAAAAGAAATACAGAGTAGAACTCTCACTCTGTTGGACTCTACCTTCTTTCTACACGTTTTCTCGGACTCTACTCTTCCCCTTGGATCCTTGAAGTGACAGTAAGGTGTCTTGCTTTGGTGCCTTACAAAACTTCCATATATAGAATTAAGACACTTTGGGAATGTGGAATGCAGCTAATGTCCTGTTTAATCAATTTATTAAATATAGACAATTAAATAGTTTGTATCATAATGTTTTTTTCAAACTTCACAACCTAACTAGAATTTAGAATTCGAATTTATAGAGTGCATGGCTGCCCGAGGGCTTCCCAGCGCTAGGGAGAGTGCTGCCAGTGAAGCGCTGAGCCGAGGCAGAGTTAGTGGGGAAATAGACAAGTTTTCAGTTTCTTTCTAAAAGAAGTTTCGTTTGGTGAGGCTCGGATTTCCAGTGGGAGGGCATTCCACAGCTTAGGAGTCAGATGGGCGAAAGATCTACCGCCCCATCTAGCTCATTTAATTCTGGTTGTCTTAAGGAGCTGGTGGTGGGAGGATCTGAGATGTCTAGTTGGGGTGTACCTAGAAATCAGATTCCTCAGTTTTTCGGACCCAATGTTATTAATAGCTCTACGAGTTATGCACAGAGTTTTAAACTTAACTCTAGCTTCGATAGGCAACCAGTGCAGCTGTTTGAGAGCTTCCTTTGCAGAGCTGCGGTTGGGAATTTTCAACAGGAGTCTGGCTGCCGCATTCTGTACCACCTGAAGTCTCCTAATGACATACTTAGGTGAGCCCAGTTACGGCGAGTTGCCATAGTCCAGTCGTGAGATAAGGAGGGATTGTATCACCGTTTTCCTCAGGTGCTCAGGGATCACGTCAATAATTTTCCTCAACATTTTAAGAAGGGCGAAACATGTCCCTGAGAGCTTTTTGGATTGGCAATCCAGTGTCAGGGAATCCTCCAGCCATAGTCCCAGGTTTTTTATAACTCGTTTTGGAATAGGAGGATCACCCATACATTTAGGCCAGTGTATCAGGGGAGAGTGGATGCCCAGGTTTCCAAGCAGCATGAGCTCCGTTTTCCCACCGTTCAGCTTCAGACAGCTGCCGGACATCCAATCAACCACTCTCTCCAGACAGGCGGGCAGCATGTTATTATTGGGTTCTGGGCCATTAGTAAAAGACACAACCAGCTGGGTGTCGTCAGCATATGATACCACAGATATTCCATATTCCTGCACCACCTCCGCCAGCTGTCGGACATAGACATTAAATAAAGTCGGAATGAGGGACGAGCCCTGCGGGACACCACATGTGATAGGGAGGTACTCTGAGACACAGTCCCCTTCCATCACCTGGAAGGTTCTGTTCTCCAAGAAGGAGGCAAGCCACTCCAAGGCTTTTCCCTGAATGCCGACTTCCCCTAGTCTTCGTTTTATGATGGCATGATCTACGGTGTCGAAGGCGGCACTGAGGTCCAGCAAAGGGATGGCGGCAGACCGACCCTCATCAAGTATTGATTTTAGCTCCTCGGTGACTGTCAGTAGTGCAGACTCAGTACTGTATGTGGCTCGAAAACCCATCTGAGTGTGATGAAAGGTGCCATTAGACTCCAAGAAATTAGACAGGGAAAGGTTAACATGTTTCTCCAAAAGTTTGCCCAGGTATGGTAAAAGGGAGATGGGATGGAGATTATTCAAAATAATAGGGTCGAGATTGGGTTTCTTTTGTAAGGGCTTAATGATAGCATGCTTCCAAACTTTAGGGACTAGGGCCGAATCTAAGGAAAGATTGAGAAGTTCCATCACCGATGGTAGAAGAATATCTAGAGCCTTCGCTAGGAGACGAGGGGGCGCTGGGTCCAACGGAGAACCAGATTTGGTGGTCATGATTAGGTGTCGGACCTTTTCTTCCTCCAATCTGGGGAAGTTAGCTAATGCGGGGAAAGGGGGAGTCCTATCCAATATTGCTGTGATAGGTTCCCTATTATTCGGGAACTGCTCGTATAGTAACTACCTGATGTCACTTTGAATCTTACATTGCTTTCGATCAATCAACCATTTGTAAAGCGTGGCAAATCACCTGTGAGTCTTGAGGATGCTGCGTGGTGGTTTCTTCATTCGAACATCCAGGTCCTGAGTTCTTTCCTGAATTGCTGGATCGATGGTGTGGTCCTGAGGTGCAGGGGAAGGTTGTTCCATGCCTTTGCCGCCAGGTGCGAGAATGAGGTTCCTCCGCTGTTGGTTCGGCGGATCCGTCGAGTGTCTGTGAGGGAGAGGGAAACAGATCAAAGGTGTGTGATCAGTTAGTGGAAGGTCAGACATTTGTTGATGTATGCTGGTCCTTCGTTGTGCAAGGCCTTGTAAGCGTTGGTCAGCATCTTGAACTGGCATCTCTTCTGGATCAGGAGCTAGTGTAGTTTCTTGAGGTGGGGTGGGATGTGGGTAGTTCTGGGAAGGTCGAGGATGAGTCTTGCCGCTGAGTTTTGTATTGTCTCGAGTCTCGTCAGGAGGCGTGCAGTGATTCCTATGAAGAGTGTTTCCGTAGTCCAGTCTGCTGGTGAGGAGGGCCTGCATGACGGTCCTTCTGGTGTTGAGTGGGAGCCACCTGAAGATCTTGCGGGGCATGCGAAAGGTGTGGAAGCAGGCAGATGAGACGGTGTTGACTTGTTTATTCATAGATAGCTTGCTGTCCAGGATGATGCCCAGGTTGCGGGCGTGGTCTGTTGGGGCAGGGGTTGGGCCAAGTTCCGCTGACCACTATGTGTCGTTCCATTGTGAGGTGTTGCTCCCAAAGATGAGGACTTCCATCATGTCCTTGTTGAATTTGAGACAGTTGTCCTTCATCCAGTCAGTGACGTTCATCATGCATCTGTGGAAGTTGGCTTTGGTGGTGGAGGGGGTGTTCAGACAGTGAGAGGATGAGCTGGGTGTTGTTGGCGTAGGGGATTATGTTGAGTCCATGCAATCTGATGTTGTCAGTTGGGGGGGAGTCATGTAGGTGTGGAAGATCCATGTGACAACCTTTTTTTGTAGTTTTAACATTTTACACAGAGGGAATGCATATCTTTACTCTTAATAGGATAGCCATGCCTAATTTGTATAGTTCATCCAGCCATTATTTGTCCACTATAGTGCTCTGCAGACGTTTTAGAAGAATGTTTTTAACCTCATCTTAATAAATACATGACATTCTCGCTTTAATGTTGTTCAATCAATACATTGATGATGAGGTCTAAGTTCCTACAGTTTTTATGAGGATAGCCAATGCTTTGCTGAGAACAAGAAGGACTAGGCACAGTACAAATCCCTTCTGATCCATCAAACGGTTGACCCGCAATACAGTCCGCCTTTTTCTAGAGCATCTTATGTGCACTATGTTTGCTATACATGGCGATTTAGTGTGATATTGTTACAGTAAGTATAGCAGTTAATATAGTAATATTAGCTAACTAGTTTTATGGCCATTTAGCCCCCTCCCACCAGGCAGTCCTACTGCAAGGATGTTACCCTAGATTCCAGTTGTATCATGTAACTTTAGTTTTGCAATCCATGTACAGTTTAAATTGGAAATGCACAGTGTCTGTTGGTTTCAGATGGCATTATCACTTAACTAGTGGAATTTCTCAATGTACTACACAGCTCAGATGGTTCATGTGAGGCCATCTGATAACTTGCCAACAGAAATATCCATCAATACTTCCTGATTATGATCATTGTTGCTGTAATAAGTGGTAACTGCCCTGCTTGCCATACTGTTCTAGAGTAGTTTTGGTCTGCAGATTGATTATTATTGCAAAGGCTTTGTTAGCTGGTGTTACTAATACTCAATTTGGGACTATAATCTACTGTACAAAGGTTATTACTGATAATCTCTCTGATACATGTTAATTGCCTAGGAATTGGTTAATGTTTATGCATACTTGTTGACGGTTATCATCAGGTCTGTCTTAAGGTGGATATTACTCTATTTTCTCTGCTACTATTATTGCTAAGAGCCTGGAAAGCAACAATTGCTAACACCTGATCAGTGTGTAAATTATAATGCCTCTGGGTGATTAAATAATCATAGACTGTTATTTATCAATTGTCAACCCTCTGGGTGTTAGCAATAATCAGTCTTTAGGGAGCAATAACAATGTCAATATTGCCAGTCGGCCTAATGATGGTTGATGCTGCAGTGCCTGGAGGTGCTTATTGCTATGCAGTCTGAAGTGGAAATTTGTTATACTTTCTATCCAATGATTGTTTATGATGATGATTAAAGTTTTGGGTGGATTTGTCTTGATGTCATTGATCTGCTGTGAAGGAAACTTTAGCCTGTTGCTCCTAGATAAAGTGTTGAATGAGGGTGAGTAACATGAGTGCAATAATTAACATAAGGCCAGGTTCTCATTTTCTATGAATACTCGTATTTTCTTCTTACTCGGTGTGACTTCTTCCTGGATTGCATCATCTAAAGACATTTACTCTGAGACAAAGGCTTTATTAATCTTGTCCATTGTAACAGACTACTGACAGTTATTGAAAGTTGAAAAAACGTAGTCCATCCATATTTATACATGTGGAGAAAATACTGTCTGCCTGTTATGCTTATTTTGTGAAAGTCATGTAAAAATGTCAGCATGATAATTTTATTCATGTATATCTAAATTGACAGATGTTAGCACATCCAAAAAGCAATCAACTTTAGTGTGAGATATTGCACTAGAACTAATTCCGTGCATAAAGATGTCACCAAATTCAGCTTCCCAGATGCCTGTGGTTTGGACGGAGTGCTGAAACTTTTCAACCACTCACCCCCAGATAAGAGATCTGGGTTTAATCCATCGTTCTTTTGCTCACTATGCCACCCCAGTTTGGACCCAGCAATATGCAAATCAGTCTTGATCCTGCTCCTCATGGGAACAGTCTAGCCTGAACTGCCTGGCCAGGTCCTCCTTGGACCGGAAATGAGCATCCTGGGACCAATTTCGGGGTGTCACCCCTCATCAGCCAGGCTAACTTGAATCCAGTGGAACAGCAAGCAAGGGACCCATGTCTGCCCAAACTGGGGTGGCATGGTGAGCAAAAGAACAATGAATTCATCCCAGATCTCTTGACTGGGAGTGAGTGGTTGAAAAGTTTCAGCACTCTGTCCATTATCTTGTTGTTTTTGCTATGTTCTCTTTAAGTGGCCGAAGGTATGCCCAGACGTGGGTCCTTTGCTTGCTTGGCAATTCTTGGAAGATTACAGGGTCCTTTAAGAGGTCCCTACTGGTAACATCTCCACTGTTCACCAGATTATTCCTGCCCCCTCCCACTTCACTGTCTCTGACCCCACCAGTGCAGGATGTAGCTCTGCTGCTGCAGCTCACAGCTGACCACCGCTCATGTCAAAGTTTGTTGAGTTGAGTTACAAGCATTGGCATGTTTTTTTTTTTTTAAACATACTTTATTGATGACCATGACATTCTATCTATTGCAGTAATTATTGTACAATGACAGTCTTTTATATTTATAACAGACATTTCATATGTTTGACATGAAATTACCATACATTTTCATACTATGTAATAAGGATTAAAGAACCATTAGTCTCCCGTGGCAGCGGAAACATCCAGGGCATCGTACTTTTTTTTAATTTATTTTTTATTGATTTTAGTGCATAGTTACAACTCGGTATACACAAGCCAATAGTCAATTCAATGAACTCAGAAAAATAATTTCGCAGTACTTCCCTCCCATACCCCCCCTCACCCTCCCTCCCAGGCAGATCCTTAACAGATTTCCAAAACACTTTGCTTATTGCAAAAAAATCAACGTATGCATGGTGGGTGGTGACAGTGATAAAAACTCTCCTACACAGTCCACATCTATGGCCAGCCAACTCGAACACACCTTTAGTAACGTCCCAAAGGGAGACAGCGCCTGCCATGCTTGCCAACTGGTCCCTCTCCCAGGGGCATCCATCATTCATGCCAGGTCAGGGTGGGACATCAAATATATTGTAAGGGGAGCCCAAAAGTCCTTGGGGCGGGAAGACTCAGGTAGTTCTTCGCCATATATCCGAAGCTGATCCCTACAGTATAGTAAGTCCTTAAGCCATTTCTTAACAGTGGGTACTACCTTGGCTCCCCAGCATTGCGCTACTGCCCTTTTTGCAAAAAGAGTCGAGAGTGCCACTAGGCGCCTGTTACATGGTTTGAGAGGTTTGACGTGGCCCAGCAAGCACATCTCAGGGGTACAGCACACAGGTTCTGACACAACCGCCGTAAGCATGGTCGTCACCGCAGTCCAAAACGCAAGCACACCCGGACACATCCAAGCCACATGAAGAAAATCCGCATCCGGGGCTCCACATCTCACACAGTTAGCAGCCTCTCTCAGACCATATTTATGCAGTTGTAGGGGAGTGTAATATACCTGATGTAGGAATTTAAAATGAATAATTCGGAGGTTGCAATTAGCTGTGAGACGTCCCGTGAGCTGACAACACTCCCTCCAGGTCTCAGGTGTAATAGGGGTGCCCAACATCGTTCCCCACCGTACACACGAGGGGGAGTCTTCTTGCTCCCGTTCCCGCAGCGAGGCGTTATACAGCCTAGTAATGAGACCCCTTCGGGACGCACCTGAGAGCATCACCTGCAGCGCCCGCAGAGTGGTTGGTTCGGTTGGATAATTTGGATATGCCGCACGGACAGCTTGCCGGACCCGGACATAGGTAAAATTAAACATAAAAGGTCGATTTACGCCACCCTGCGCCGCCCGTAAGTCTTTGAATTTACCGCCCTCATACAAGTCGCCCAGTGTGGTGATGCCCGCAGCCGTGAGCTCCTTCCTGGCCGTCGACTCTCGTGCCGCAGAGATATCGGGATGTGAGACTAATGGTACGGATGAAGCGTATAGGTAAGAAAGTTGAGCCCGGAGTGCAAGCATTCGCCACGCCCACGCCGTGCACTGCGTGGGGTTGATCTCATTTCGTGGGCCTCCTGTTCCCCCCGAAAGCGCAACTGCCTGTACTGGAAGAGGAAAAACAGCATCTGATTCAATCGCCACGTGGGGCTGAAAGCGCTGTGGGAAATGCCAGTAATGTGCGAATTGCGCCTGCGCACATAGATAATAAAGACGAAAGTCTGGGGCCTCGAAACCACCGCGGTCAAATGGCAGCACCAGCAGTTCCCATCGACACCGGGGTTTCTTACCACCCCACACAAATGTTAAGAGCGCAGACTGTAACGTGCGGAACAGTGCCATATTCAGTTTGATAGGGATGTTAACGAAAAAATACAACAGCTTGGGTAAAAAGACCATCTTCACAACGGCAATTCTATCGGCTAATGAGAGAGGTAAGTGTGCCCACCGCACGGCTTGTTCAGATATACGTGAAACCGTGCGACCATAGTTCTCGGAGACAACGACAGTTGGGTCCCTGTGCACCCAAACTCCAAGATATTTGACCGGGTCCGATGTCCAGGCCAATGGGAAGTCCACCTCGACCTCAGCCGTTCGCGCAGTTAACGGAAACACTACGGATTTGGACCAGTTAATCCCCAGGCCCGAGAATCTTTCAAATTTTACGTATTCTCGCAGCAGCGCAGATAGGTACGTAGCAGGTTCGCGAACATACAGCAGCATGTCATCTGCGTAAAGTGAGACAATTAAGGGTCGCAGCCTGAACCTCAGAGCCGCCGCAGCATGTTTCTGACGCAGCATACAGGCGAGGGGCTCCAGCGCCAAAGAGAAAAGCATAGGGGACAGAGGGCATCCCTGCCTTGTACCCCGTTCAATGCAAAACAATGAGGACACCCATCCATTAACCCGAACGCGAGCCACCGGTCCGCTGTAAAGCACCCTAATCCACTGCAGAAAAAAGGCGGGAAGCCCATGCGGCCCAGCACGGCAAACATAAATGGCCACTGCAAAGAGTCAAAGGCCTTAGCCGCGTCGAGTAATACGGCCACCGCCTGGAAATCAGGTTCAAAGTAGTGTAGCGTGGCGAAGAGCGTACGCAAGTTGTGTGTCGTAGAGCGCTCCGTGACGAAGCCGGACTGATCAGGCAACACCAGTAGAGGAACCAACGGCTGCAGCCTGGTGGCGATCATTTTGGCGAGAATCTTTGCGTCGATATTGATGATGGACAAAGGTCGGTAGGAGCCGCATTGATTTGGGGGCTTATCTGGTTTCAATAGGGTGACAAGGAGGGCCTCCCGGAGGGAATGCGGCAGTGTCCCACTATCATAAGCCTCTGCATATACAGCCAGGAGCCGAGGGGCCAGGTCCGCTGCATAGGTTTTGTAAAATTCGCCAGGTAGCCCGTCAGGTCCTGCGGCTTTACAGGTTGGTAACGACGTGATAGCTTCCCTGACATCTTCCACTCCGAATGGTTGTACGAGGTGTTCTCGATGTGCTGGAGATAACCATCCTAACGCTATTTCGTCGAGATAGGCATCTATCTCCACCGCCGATGGAGACTCTCTTGTGGCATAGAGACTTGTATAGAATTGCAAAACCGTATCGCAGAGGTCCACAGTTGAATGACGGGCGATCCCATTTTCATCCAACAGCTCCGCAATGTCAACTTGACGGCGCGGTTCCGAAAGTTTTTGTGCTAGCGAGCGGCCCGGTCTGCCCCCCTCCCCGTAGTAGCGCGCTATCCGCCGTCTGGAGCAATGTGATAGCTCCTGATCCACCGCATCATTGTGTTCCAAGATAAGCTCCCTCATGGCCGCAAGTTTAGCTGAGGATGGGTCAGACTCGAATTCTCGCTCCCGCTGAGATATATCAGATGTCAATTTCCGTATTCTACGGCGAATATCTCGCAGGATACCAGACTGCGCTCCAATACAGGTTCCCCTTATGGTAACCTTAAACGCTTCCCAGAGCGTGCCCGCGCTGTCTACCGATCCTTCATTTTCCAGAAAATAATTCCTGATTGCCTCAGCCACGGTCTGGTGGAAAACCGGGTCTTTGAGCTCTGAAGGTTGAAGCCTCCACGCAAAGGGCGGTCTCTGGTAGGTCGGGATCTGCAGCTCCAGAAGTACAGGGGAATGGTCCGACAGAGTACGTGCCTCATGCGACACTACTGTAGTCCAATTACAGACCTGCGCCGAGACTAGCCAAAAATCAATGCGGGACCAGGAACCATGGGCCGCCGAAGCGAAAGTGCTCTCCCGGGCCTCTGGATTCCGTGAGCGCCAGATATCAATTAGTTGACCAGTATCCATCAGGCCTAGCAGCATATCTGTCGCAAGTTTAGGCCGCAACATACCACTACTTACCCTATCCATGGCTGCATCCAAACACAAATTAAAATCTCCCCCCACACTATCGCCGCTGGAGGGAACTTCGATATTCTCCGCCACACATCAGAATAAAAAGAGGGGTCATCTACATTCGGACCATAGACATTAACTATCAGCACACTTTCACCCCCCAAGCATCCATGCACCATCGCCACTCGTCCGCTGTCATCCGTCTCCGATTTAACCACAGTGAAAGGCACACCTCTCTTTACCAGGATGAGCACGCCCCTAGAATAACTGGAGAAGGACGAGGCAACCTTTACGCACGACCAGCGTGCGCCTATCTTACCAGCTGACTCCCGGGTTAAATGTGTCTCCTGTAGTAAGGCAACATGGACACCCACCCGATCTAAATAGGCAATTACAGATCTAATCTTTTTAGGTGTGTTCAAGCCTCGAACATTCCAAGTCAGGAATTTAAATGGAGAAGTCATTGCAGCCGGCCGGCCATAGTGGGACATTAGAAACATAAGAATGGACAATCTTCTTCAAGGATAACCACGAATCCGTGCCTACCCACACAGTGATAGTTTGATCAATAAACCCCCACGTTCTGCCTGCCCAGCCCAGGACCCTTCCTCCCCCACCCACTTTAGCTTCCCCAACACGCCAAAGCCATCCCATAGCTCAACCCTTCCCCCTCCCCTATCCCAATAAACAAAACGCAACTTTGGGGTATACCCATTTACGGGGGGCACTGAGTGCTACTAACCTCCCACAAAACAGGAGGTGGCCGAGTAGGTCTACTAATTGCCAATACAGGGGAATCGCCCATATTTACAGTCACAGATGTGTATTAGTGCCATGACCCCGACACCAGCGCCCACCCCACACGGACAAACAACCAGCAGGTCCCCACCGGCTACGGCCAAGCAGCGCCAATCCCCAAAACTATAGGAAGAATTATAAGGCAGCAGCTCAGGGGAGGGAAGCCAGTTAAGGACAATAACCCAGCCAGCTCCGAGGTCCAGTAACACATGTTGTATAGCGTCCACATGTTCCAATAGAGTTAAGCGCCCCTCGTCTACCAGCCAATATAAAAAACTTAATGTGCGTGCCAGTTCAGGTAGGTGTTCCCATCTTTTTATTTCTATTCGTCCTCGGGAGCTGTACCAGACTCTCGTCGCTGTCGCTTCAGATGTTTAGCGTGTTCCATCGCGGCCTTAGGAGAAGCAAAGATCTTGGAGTCACCGTCCCCGCCAATGCGAAGACGAGCTGGATACAGCATGGCGTATGGGACCCCATTGGCCTGTAGGAGCTTTTTTACGGAGCCAAATTCACGGCGGGCAGCCTGCACTGCCACCGTAAAATCGGGAAAAAAGGAGAGCGCGTTGCCCTGATGTACTATCGGACCCTTCTCCCTGGCGAGCCGTAAGATTGTGTCTCGGTCTCTGTAATTTAGGATCCTGGCAATTATAGGGCGGGGAGGAGCCCCCGGGGCCGGACGGGCAGCTAGCGAGCGGTGGGCTCGCTCCACAATGAACATTCTGGAGAGATGTTCAGGCCCGAAGATCTCCGATACCAGGCCTTCGATATACGTCTCCATTTTCCCCACATTTGTGGACTCCGGTAGGCCTGTGATGCGGATGTTGCTGCGCCTCGATCTCGCCTCTAACTCCTCATTCTTGGCTTGAATCACGGCCAGTATTTTTTCCATATTCAACGTTTTTTCTGCGACAGTGCTCAAACCATCCTCGGTGTCAGACACCCTCTGCTCCACCTCCCCCATGCGTGCATTCTGTTTCTCCAGCTGGGAGGACACATGATCAAGGCGGTTGTTGACCGAGGCCATCGTGCCTTCTATGGCCTGTAGAGAGCGCTGCATGGCTAGCAGCGTGCTTTCTAGTGTGGTAGGGCCGTCCGCCTGCGCATCCGCCTCCGAGTCAGAGGCCGCCTTTTGCGCAGTTTTCGCGGGCTTGCGCAGGTCGAATGTCAAGCGCGGCTGGGACTTGTCCGTCTTCCCCATTTTACACCTGCACTCCCCTCACTGAGGGGATCAGTGCCTATGTAGCCCCAGTAGCCGCTTCAGCCCAGTGCGCCGATCGCAGTTCAGTTGTATCTCCCAATGGTGTGCCCAGTATATGCGCCTCCTGGCACCCAGAGCGAGTAGGCAGCACCACCACAGAGCGCAGACACCACGGCGGGAGGGGGGTGGAAAGGTTGCAGCGTCACCCACTGGGCATCAATATGGGACCCCTCCAGTGCAGACCCACCAAGTGCGCCAAGGGGGTAGTAGCGATGTTGCCCCAAGATCACACCTCAAGCCGGGGGGAGTACTCGCCACAGACTCTCATGTATGCCAGCATCCAGCGTAGTCGAACACCCGGGGCAGCAGGCAGGCAGCGATCTCCTCCGTGGCCCCTCCGTAGCCGCAACAGCCAAAATCCCCTATGCCCCGCACCAGCCACAGTTCGCAGGCCGCAGCCCAGGCCCGGGCCCGCACCCACCTACGCAGCTGTAGCCCAGGCCCAGCCGTGCACCCCACTCACCGCAACCGGCGCCGATGGGCGTCCGGGTCCACAGGTAGTCGCAGCCGATGTCAGTGCTGCCGATTGCGTCCCCGCAGCTGCAGGCCCAGCAGTCAAGTAGCGTTCCGCCGCTCCACTGCGCAGTTCCCTCACCGGGCCCTCGGCCTCACCGGGGGGCCGCCGCTGCCGCAGAGTCCAGCGCACAGCGTCGCTACGGACAGTAGGCAGTTGCAGGACAGTAACACAGCATGCCGGCCCAGGGAGGCCTACGCCCGAGTAGCGGTCGCCATTTTCTTAGTGGCAGCCTCCGCACTGTCAATCGCCGCCAGCGTGTCCCCACTGACGTCGCCGGCCCAGCAATCCTGCCCTATGGTGCCGCTTCGGTTCCGGGAGGCACTCCAGTGGTTTGCGGGTACTTTTACCCCGTATGGCAGCAGATAATGGTCGGATATCGGCTCGGCCGGGCAGAGCCTCACACCAGTGCGGCCATTTTGCCGTGCGCCCTCTAGCGCCCCCCCAGCATTGGCATGTATGTATGTTTAAGTATTTCTAAAGTGTGAACATAGCTGGCTAGCAAAAGAACGATGCAGAGGGGTCAACTTCTCTCCCTCCATATAAAGGGGAGGGGACAGAGGGAGGTGGTAGAGCTCATGAAGGCCTGAGAAGACAGCCTATCTGAGGTAATCTTTACAGAAGTGAGTTTTAAGTTTCTTCCTAAATTGTAGGAGGGTTGGTGCTGGAACGATGTTAGGGGGAGATATTTCAGATAATGAGGGCATAGGCTGGGATTTGTTTTGTCTTCTCCTTTCTGCAGTGTTTAGTTTTTAATCTGGCAATTTCTGAGCTCCTTGTCTGGTGCTAACCTCCAGACCTCTTGATATTTTTAGTTTGTTAGCAAGGTTTACAGGGATATTGGTGTGTAGGACTTTGTAAGTGATACAGCAGATCTTTAAGATAATCTAGGTTTGCAGACAGAGCCAATGTAGATCCTGTAGTGCAAGGATAAGGGAGGATTTCTTCAACCCTGTGATGAGCTATGCTACTACATGAAGGATGCCTTTCATGGTAGCAGGGTGGTCGCTGGGATTCCATTGAATGTGGCGTTGCCTCCTCCTAGGTGGGAGAGGACTAGAAATCGAAATGTCTTTCTGAAGGCTTCTCCCAGGAGAAAAGGTTTCACTTTTTCAGGAGAGTGAGTTGCAACCTGGCAGTTTTGGTTGTTTTGCCAATGTGTGTTTTGGAGTGAGAGGTGGGCGCAAGTTGCAGGTGATTCCCAGGGATCGTCCCGTTCGGTCAGTTGTGATGTACAGCATGTTAGGATAAGTTAGAAAGCTGTAGCTAAAGCAGAAAATGGTTGCCGTAGTTGGCAAACAGGAGAAATTCAGTCTTCAAGAGATTTAGCATCTGTTAATTTGTTGATATTCAAAGGTGCATGCATTCGAGGCAGGCTTTAAGTTTGTCATTGGCTGAGGAGATTTTGGCATATAGCTGAGTGTCATCGCCATACTGGTCTATCATGATGTCGCGGTTTGTATTATAGCTCCCAAAAGTTCTGTAACACAGACTGGGTGACAGGATGGAGATCTTGGGGACACTGCAGGTGACACTGAGAGTCTGGATCTTGTAGTTGCTTTCTGCAAGAGTTGCTGTTGGTGAGATATGTTGTAAATCATTGTAGGTCTGTGCCAGAGAAGTCCATAGTAATTTTCATGGTATGTATCAATGCTAGATGGTCTATGTTGTTAAAAGCTGTTGAAAAGGCCAGGTGGCAGGGGTAAATTTTGTTGCTGAGGTAGAGGGTGCTGTCGGCTACTTAGAGCACATTGTGAACGTTAATTTTTTATTCATTATGTTGAACATCAGTTCTTCTATTTTGTATTTCCCTGAGATGTTGAATTGCAAACTTTGGTGCCTTTCTGACATGTTTCAAGTCGGCACAAACAGACTTGTTAAGCTAGTCTCTTTACACTCCTGGTGTTGACATACCTGCTCTTTGCTCGTCTGAGGCTAATCTAGGGTTCACTTGCAATGTTTATACTTGATTGTTCAATTGTCTACCAATATATGTGAATGAACAAGCAATGTCCACTTGTAACGTTTATACCAGTTTGTTCGATTGTCTGCCAATGTATGAAGAAACCAGCAATGTCCACTGAATGTTTATGCTCAATTGTTCCATTGTCTGTCAGCATTTGAGAATCTCTAACCAACCTTAACCTTGTTACCTAGTAAGGCATTGCCCCTTCTGTAAATATTTTGAACATCACTAGGCAGTGCAACATGTGTAAATAACCTCGCAGATCTTTGTACGATGTCCACTCTTGTCATAGCCATCCCAACGCTGTGATTATGTGCACCCACGCATCAATATTAAATACAAGTTACTTTGATAGACCTCTGACTACTGGCCTTTTTTGTATGGTGGGAGAAGAAATGTTCAGTTTTCCATAATTGGTGACCAAGAAGAGGACCTCTCCGAGAGACATCCAACATGTTTTAAACACTGTGGTCATGGAGGTGCGACCTTGGACCGACTGATCATGGGGCGCCCTGCAATTTAAAGAGACTGAATTTCTCAAGCGTCTGAACATATGAAGTCCCAAGTAGGCTTCCTCACAACAGGATTTCCCCGGCTGAGGTCCCCGGACTGATATTTTGGAGTACGCATTTTGTCTAAAGACCAGTGGGCGGATGTCATCAACAGATTGAAAACAATTGATGAGATTGTTTTGTTGTATTGGTATTGGAATTTTTGGTATTGATACTGGAATTTTGGTATTGGTATTGGAATCTTTGGTATTGGAATTTTACGTGTCGTATTGGTTTGAATTGTCAACAAATATGGGTACTAGTTGTACTAAAATGAAGAAATGAGTTTCGAAGTGTTGTTGTATAAATTCAGGGAATAGATTAGACGAAATCCCCACTCCATTTGAAGATAGCTCAGGTTGGATATTTGTGCTAAAGAAAGGAGTATCCGTGTGTATAACAAATTATGGGCAAAGTATACTAAAAATAATAAGGAATTACTGTTTCCTCATAATGGAACTTTTGATCTTGCAAAATTGTAGTACTTACAAGAATGTTTAATGCAAAGGAAAGTATGTCCTGCAATGTTGGAAGTTTTTAAAATATGGGAAAATTATGCACGCACATTAGCAATGAAGGAAAAACTAGATAAAGAGAAACAGAAAATGCTGGAACAAACTAAAGCATATGAATACGATGCTTGGATAGGGAGCTTAAAATGAAGACAGAAAAATGTTTTGTGTCGCAAACCAAAAAAATGGGCCAAAATGAGGAAGACCCCTTCCTCACAGACCTTTTGGATAAACGACCTTTTGGATAAACCACCCCGTATAATATGGCCCAACAGCCTGCACCCCCACTGCTTCAGCAACGAATACCCCCTCCACTACGGATCGCCCCAAACGCACATCCAGCAGCTCCTCTACCTGTTTCTATAGTGCCAACCGTTATCCCAAATACACCTAATAATGGGACATTAGCGAGTCCACAGATAGGGTCCAATATCGTTAATACCCCCAGTATTACAAACAGTTGGAGGGTCTGTCCTCTCCCAGTCTATTGATTTTACTCAATGGTGACGCCCTTTACAGTGGTCATCAAATAAATATAAGACGCCCATGCAACATTCATCTTTGGATGCAGGCACACCAATAAGTACACGTACGCAATTAGATGAACACGAAAAGAAAATAATTAGGGCAATGGCTTATGAATGGATTGAAAAAGGTAAAATACCAAAGGAAAATGCACTTAATACGTTTCACCCCATGCCTCCAAGGACTAAAAATTATGTTCTTCAATGTATGGCACATCGCCTAATTGATTTATTTAGAGAAATAGAAAGAAGAACAGAAGGTAGTGAAATGCTTCCAAAAGAATTAAGACAGTTATGGAGGAATTGCGATGTTTCCACCTTGTCTGAGCACGAATGTAAAAATTGATTTGAGCAGTGTTACGAGTGGCATATATGTGCCTCCTGTCAACTTTGGGAAATTCCAGATTTGGGGGAGGAAGATATTAATATAGTGAAAATGTTGCTGATGAGGGAAATACATTCTTTGCCCCCTCTGGCTGGACAAGTAAGCCCAGTCCCACAGTTTGTTCATACTGCATGGACAAAGACAGAATTAATGTCAATTAAAAAAAAGATCTCTCTGATCCTGGGAAAGACCCCATGGGATTCGATGACAATTTGGAACAAGCCACTAATATTGCCCCATGAGACTGAAAGATATTGATATGTTGTTTGGCTATGTCGTGCCTGGTGAAATATGGGATGAGGTGAGACTAAATGACCACAAACAACTGAACATAGTTTGGGCTAACTTGGAACAAGATAATAGAAATAGACATGCAGGAGATTTGCCCCCACAAAGTATTTTACGGTTGCCTCAGCTATTGATTTGGAGATTGCAATTGATTTTGCCTCCAAAAAGGTTGATTGGAATAAATTGACAGCATGTCAACAAAAGGAGACCACAGAAGTGACAGATTCCTTTATTAGACTTGAAGAAACATTCAAAGTTCACAGTGGACAGGATCTGGCAACAGTGGCAGGGCAATTCATATTTGCCATTCAGTTTGTTAACAATTTATTAACTGATTTAGGAGACAGTATAAAAACATATGAGAGTATGTGGACAGCAATGGCTTGTTATTACGAGAGTAAAAGAAATGCTGAAAGGGGAAAACAGATAAGAAAATGAAAGAGTTAAAAACGAAAGCATTGATGCAGCAAGCATATTCAAAAAGAGGTATATTGAAGATATTTAGAAGTAATATGAGGGGAAGAGGAAGTAGTAGAGGGAGGGCCTGAGCGCAATCCGCTCTGCCACAGCAGAGAACTGGGATAGTCTATAATACTTGTGCCTATTGTTTTCAAGAATGGCACTGGAAGAGTGAATGTCCTTCTCTTCAAGGAAGAGGACAAGGGCTAGAAACCGAATTAATGAGAGGCAGGGGCAGTGGTAGAGGCTGAAGACAGACAAGGACAGAAAATGCAGGGCACGGTGCAAGTACTAATTATTTTGATGGACGTGATGATGCTTTTCACACACAAGATTATTGGGATAGTGAGGATTATGCTGAGTGCACTGAATAGGTAGGCCCGAGAGAGAGGAGCGAGTACCACTACCTGTAGACCAGTCTGGTCCATATGTCAAAATGACAGTTGATGGTGAAGAGCATAAGTTACTTATAGATACAGGCACTACTAATACCTCTATTTACCACCGCTCGCTCCCTCATGCATCTCTCTAGTGAAAAATAGATAAATTGGTGGGATTGTCTAATTTTGTTGTGACAAGCCTCATATAGAAACTCGCTTTAATTACTATTGGTCCTTTGACAGGACAAATGCCATTCGTATCAACTGACAAATGCTCCCTAAATTTGCTGGGCTTGAAAGTGTTAAAAATGTTGTATGCCGCCATATATTGTTCACCAGAGGGCATATACCTGACATGTAAAAAGATGCACTAACTATGAACTATATGGTGACAGGGAGAAATAATTTGCCCCAAGAATATTGGGCCCAAGGACCAAATTACACTGGTAATTTGCAAATAGACCCAGTTCATATAAAAGTGAACAATAATGCTGTGCTGCCTTGCATACCTCAATACAAGATATCTAAGGAAGGTGAAGAAGGACTTAAAGAGGTTATACTAGATTATGGCACAGGACAAATTAAATATTGTAGGGTAGTTGATTTGCGAGCCATTCACAAAATAGTCCAGCCTCAATATCCAGTGATCCCAGATATTAGAGCGATGTTTTCTTCCATCCCAGCTAATGCAAAATGGTTTACAGTAACAGATGTCAAACTCATTTTTCAGTATTCCCATCATGAAGATAGCCAATATTTGTTTGGCTTCAGTTTAAGATAAATAATATGTCTTCTGTCGAGCACCACAAGGGTATACAGAAAGTCCAGGTCTTTATAGTCAAGCACTTAAACAGCTCAATAATTGTATACTTCCAGTAGGAACAACGTTATTACAAAATGTGGATGACCTATTGATAACAGCCAAATGTGAAGAGGATTGCAAGAATGCTTCACATAAAGTACTGTCCTTTTTGGCTTCAAATGGACATAAGCTGTAACTATCAAAATTGCAATATTGTCAACAGGCGGTCACCTCATGTCGAAAGGGGTGAGAAGACGGTCACCTGATCGCATTAAGGTAATTCAATACATACCTCAACCTACCACACAAAAAGACGTGTGTGCCTTATTTGGCATTGTCTCATTCTGTAGACAATGGGTACCAAATTTTTCCTTGGTAGCGAAGCCTTTACTGTCCTTGACACATGAAGATATATCTGACCCAGTTCCATGGCATGCTGAACATCAACATAGCTTTATCACCCTGAAAGCAGCTCTTTGTAATGCACCTGCTACCGGTACCCCTGACTATACTAATCACTTTGTTTTATTTTTGCATGAGACAAATGGCTTTGCTGTACTAACAAAAAAACAAGGAGAGAAGAAAAGACCAATTGCCTATCATTCCTCGCCATTGGATCCGGTAGCAAGAGGCCTACCAAATTACCTCTGAAATATTGCTGTGGCAGCAGCTGCTTCAAAACAGGCAGATTCAATTATTTTGGGACATAAGGTCACAGCATATGTACCTCATTCAGTTGACATACTATTGAATAAAGCAAAAATGCAACATTTAACTAATATCATATTGACACAATATGAACTGGGTGATGATTACCTTGTCTGTGATTTATTACGGAAGTGCGAGATGGGTCATGTGAGGAATTGTGGCATATTATAAGGTGTGGTTGAATGACCTCACCTTCGAATACACTCATGAAACCAACTTGGGCGCAGTCAGGCTCGCTTGCTACACCTTAGCACAAACCTGGGAAGCTGTGGCTTTGAGCAGTCAGGTTAAGACAAACAAACAAGTGTAAAGAGTTTAGAAGTACCAAAACAACGAAATAAGAAAGTCACGCAACACGAAAGAAGTTTGACACCAATTTAAAACAACAGATCTTATTTTTATGAAATTTTAGACACCAAAACATACCAAATCAACCTGAGGTTCTGGAGATGCAGATTTTTTAAGTAAAACTTAAATCTAAGGTTTTCATTCAAAAGCGCTAGCAAACAAGGATCAGCCCAAATTTTGAAAAAAATTAAAAGAGTTGTGTTTGGCTACTCCAGCCTGCTTTGGCTGACCAAATCCACCCAGGGAAGGTCAGGTTGGCCAATGAGGAGTAGTAGGGTGGTTACCTTGCCAGCGAAGTACTCAAGTCCAGTTCTAGGTGCTATGGGCGAACCACCATAAACTTTAATGGAATGGTCTTAATGCGAGGGATACAGGATGCTTTAGGTGCTGGTGATGCTGTGCAGTTGGCGTGGGCGGAGGGTAGGGGCTTCCTAAGGCTTCTCCTTGGTCTCCAGCCTAGGTGGGAGACTTTGGCTACCAGGTTGGTCGATGTCCCTTGAAGTCCTTTTTGGCCCAGCAAAAGTCCAGTTGTCACTGGACTACTGGTCTCCGGTCACAGTGAAATCAGCGATTCCCTTTGGTGAAGGCTAGTGTTCAACATGGGCGACCAAACTGCACTCTGACTCTCCCACGTCCAGGAGACTCTTTGCAACGTTTGAGCGTCTGGACTCCAGTCATCCCAGCGCTAGGTAGGCAGTAAAGCAATTGTGGCTACTGACTGGCCATAATGGACTCCTTAAGCTTTTATGGTGCTGGTGCTGTGACAGAAATTCAGCCAGCTGACTCTTGGAGATCACCTTTTCTGTCTGGGGCTCTGGGGCGACTTTTCCACGAGCCAAGCACCACAGGCACAGTCCTCCCTTTGTTAGCCCAAGGATCAGCAGGTGCTGTCCAGTGGTTGGTGCAGATTCTTTTGCTGGACCCAGGGAACAGAAGGGCAGTCCTCCTTTGGTCCTCTCTCCATGTGATCTAAGGTCTAAGTGCAAGAAATGCCATATCTATCCCCAGAAAATGCCCTCTGGGGAATTGGTGGTCACTAGCCAATGGGCTAATAGAAACCTTCCGGCCTGATGATGACTTCCTTCAAAGTGTGGCCTCTAGCTATCCCAGAGTGCACTATTTTGTTGACTGGCAAGATGGCAGAACTCCTCTCTTCGTGTGTGGTGCTCGGTAGCCCTCCCTAGAGGTGTGGATACCTGAGGGCTACACACTTATTGGAAAACTGGTTTGGCAACTGGTCTCCCCTTTCTGTCCCCCGATGCCAGCCAATCTACCTAAACAGAAAAGCAACCCCTCTTGTGTGTACACCATTTTCCCTTCAAAGACTTCTTCCCCTTGAAGCTAGCCTTTTGGGCTCACATCCTGTGTGGCTTCCTACCTGGGAGAGGTGACACCCCTTCCAACGGTAAGCCTCTATTATTTTTACACCTGGGATTTGTTCACACTTCTCCCCAGGAGGACAGAAGGTTGTCTTGTGGCCAGAATCTGTGTGCCACTGGAAAGCTTGTGCAACAGAGTGGCAGCTTTCTAAAAGTTGCTTTTACTCAAAAGTTAAATGACATTTGATTTGGGCATCATGCCCAGTGTATTGTGCTGATTAATTTGATACCTTGAAGTACAAACTTCAGTAGACCCATTCAGAAGTTGGCACAGCTGAGTTGCCAGCATGTAACCCCGTACTCTCCAATGGAGCTACTAGCTTTTCTGGAGTAAAAACAACAATTTGGGTTTTTTACCGTTAGGGCTTATAAAAACACATGTCCTATATATTAATATACAGCACCCTGCCTTAGGACTTGCTAGGCCTGCTGAAGGGGTGTTTTATATATATATTAAAAAGGAAGGTTTGAGACGTGCCATTTATTTAGATGGCAACGTTGAGTTATCAATTTAGAACTGCTCTGCCAGTCTGCAGTGGCAAACTGGGAGATATATTTTGACATTGTCGCGTCTAGGGTTGCACAATATGTGCTGCCGCCCTGGTGTGACATTTTAACTTACAGGCCCTGGGTAACCCTGGTACCATTTACCAGGGACTTCTAAGTTTACTTATCTCAGTTGGGTGTAGCCAATCAAACATATACTTTTAAGGGTTTGAAAGCACTGCACTGATGTCTGGTTAGCAGGCCTCAGTGCACACAAAAAAACTAGCAGCATCAGTCAAAAACTTTGGGGTTGATCATGCAAAAAGAGGCGCATTCCCTTACAGGTCATAAGATGGAAAAAAGATAATTGGCAAAGCCGATAGGGAGGTGCCTGGGATCAAAGGCTAGGCATGTTGGCTTTGTCAATGGGTGTTTCTAAGCACTTTTATAATAATATTCTTGTGGATGTAGCTCTCAATTTACCCCTTCCACTTTATGAAGATGATTACATACAGACAACTGCCTGCACACTACCTTTATCCCAGGCAGCACATAACCAATGGATCTTTGTGACTAACTGCAGCAATGGCCACCTTGTCTGGGAATGGTGGCAATTTGGCAGATGATAGGCAGAGCACTCAAGCCACCAGCAGGTGAATTTTTTCTAACCTATATGAGTGTGGTCTGGAGTTCTCCATTGTCAGTTGCCACTTGAAATACAGTCTACTGTACTTCACTGATGCTCAGACTTAAGAGCCTAGGAGCTTGCAGAGGCAAAGCCTACCCCACTCTGTGATAGATAGAGAGAGAGATAGAGAGAAAGATAGAGAGAGAGATAGATTGATAGAATGCGCCAATCTTGGAGCAACCACTCAGATGGTGAACACCTTCTCTGGTAGATGGTAAGGTTATCTAACAAAATCCAGAAATCGGGTTGAACCTTTGCTAGGGTTTAAATATTTGCTGATATGTAGCCATTATCAGCTGCTAAGCCCCTCTCCACCCTTCCTCACACGCTCTTTGCAGATGTGGCACTGTTCTGCTTTTGAAGGTTAACATTTCATATTATGCAATCGATCATTAAGATAACTGGACTGCCACACTTTTTATGCTTGATCGATCCTCTCTGTTCAAAATGCCTTCCGATTGTTCAACAAGTTCCTCCAGGGAATTGTAATACATTTATTTGAATTATCTAACATCCTTTTGACAGAATTCCAACTTCATGTGCAGTATTCAAAATGGTATAATCGTACATAACTGAACTGAATATTTGGGTCATTTTAAAAGTGGCTCAAAAACTCTTGTATGAAGAAATAACTCTTGTTGCAATTTCAGAGCAGTCCGGCAGTCCCACTGCGGCTTCACATTAGTTTTCAGCAAGGCACATTGCACAGTGTGGCCTGCATGAAACTCCATGGCGTGGAACTCTTCCATGCCTCAGTGTTTGTATTGTGATGAAGCGCCGCTGTCTTTGGGAAAACAAGGACTGTGGTGCTGAATGCTGATTGCCATAGGTCAGCCCACTGCTGCTTTGTTCGAGCCATCAATGTACAATTTGTCCTTTGAAAGGAGCTAAGGAGAACAAGTTGTTTTTCAATTCTTTGTAACAGTGCAAGCTTTTAACTGCTTAACAGTCATCAAATAACAACCTTTTTTTAGGTTAATATCTCTGTTTACCCTTTCTTTGCCCAGATTTTCCCAATCACACCGAAAAGGGAAGGGGCAGCTAATGAGTTCCGGTATAATTGAAAGACAGTCTGTTTGATTTATTTGTTAGAAGCTAAAATGAAATAGATATTTTTTTCAAGACTTTGCAAACATCACAAATGTTTTAAATGCAGCATATCATATGTAAAAACACTAAGTGCGGAATAATATCTCGGAAAAAATTCCTCCGAAGTGCAATTAAAAGATCAGATTGCTTAATAAATCAGGTGTAGGAATAAATAAAATGGAAACTTTGTAGCTAGGCATTTATAACAGTGCAACACATTACAGCTTGACTGGTTTGCGCTCAAAACAAAGCATTCCATGTCTCAGCCATCAGTTTCTAAAATGCTCTGGCTTTATAGTGTTGTATTCTGCTTTAGGTGTCCGTATATAGGCTTTCCTGAAACATGTCCTTATATAGGCACAATTCGCATTGCCCTTATATAGGCATAAAATCCCAGTCCTTATTTAGGCATTAGCCATGCACTCCAAATACAGGCATGGCCACCGACATCCGTCCACCCTAACGTCACAACGAGTTCTTAGAAACCAGACCCTTAAGCTCTTGGGAGTTCCCCTAGCACAGGATTATTGATTTCTCCAAGAACTCATTCATTATGCATGAACCGCTATTCCTTAAGGGTTCATTCCTGACGTCTTCCTCTGTCCGACTTCACGTCAATGCTAACATTCCAAGGCACCTACCAGGTATAAATATACCTTCCCTTGCCCAAGCAAGTTAGGAGGAGACCTCGACTTTAGAGGAGCCTGTGTCCCGGCCTGACGCACTGAGAAGACGCTGTCATTCTTGCTCGCAGAAGAATCCAGCTTCCAGTGTTCTGACTCCCTTCGCAGGGTGTTAGAGTTCCAGATCCGGAAAGAGATTCCCACCTCTCTCATTCTCAAGGTATGGAGCTGACTAGAACCTAGAGGGACTCTTGGCATACCAGACTCTTAGTATACCATACTATAGAATACTCCACCTACTTCTTACCTTGCACCACACTTAGGTTAGGTACACTGGGGTAGAACTAGCTTAGAGACGCATCTTATGAGTACTCGCATTTTTAGCTCATGTTATTTATGTACGTGAATATATGCTAAAAGATAATGCTAGCGCAGTATTATTTCTTTCTACTGCTTACGCTGTACATTATAAATCTTGCTTACTGTCTTGTGATCATAACAGCTCATATCTCTTACACGAGAAACAAGACTGTTCAATAAAACCTTTTTATTGAAACACCTGTCTACTCTTTCTGTGTAACTCTGAAGAAACTAAGCATGCACGATTAGCTGAGTGAAACTGTTATCTATTGTTTCCACGATTCTGAGACGTGTTCCGATTCTAAAGGAAACAAAGTTGTCATGTTTATGCGGTTGCCAGAAACTACTCCCTTCTTGTTTTCAAGGAGTTTCTAGTGGCCTCTGAGCTAGCTGGCACAAAGTAATTAAGTTTAATATACTCGATAGGGACATACTGACCTCAGTCCTATGTCAAAACTATAGGGTATATTATTCCAATGCGCAGAGCCTATTAGGGAAATAGGAACTACACTACATGGCGCCCAACCGTTTGGTAAGGCAGTAATTTAACGCTAGATACTGAGTAACTCAGTCGTGCTTTTCTCTCAGAGACCCCTACTCACATACTCCATAAGACGTCTGGAGTGGGTAGGGTTAAATATCCGCCAAAGCTAAATAGGACAAAACCCCTATATATTAGCTATTTTGGTTTGTTGAACGTTGAAGGATACAGAGTTTCAAAATATTGTGCACCTTATCTTTTGTTTCCTTGAAACTTGTACTACATTTTTCAAAAAACAAATGTCCAATCATGGGGACGATAACACCGGGAACGGTGTAGCTGCGGCTGAACCAGTCGTAACAGCTTTTAATTTTACCGGTTTAAATGAAACCGAGGAGGGTGTTATAGACATCGCTCCAAACTTAAGAAGAGCCATCACTCTAAAACGTATAAAACACGGCCTACCACCAAGAGGGGGTAGAGCAGTTTTCGTGATAGAGGCACACAAATCCTTTCAGACAGAGGTATTCTATTCATGGATAGTATTCCCAGAATCAAATCCAGTCACAAAAGTGTTTCACTTCTACAAAGAAGATGAACCACCAGAGGAATATATTCCTTTCGAGGATATTGAAATTCCACTCACATACCAGGAGCATCAGCTCTGGTTTAAAGGCGCCCTAAAACATCACAAAAACATTACCAGGCTCGGTCCACTAGGTAGACCAGGAGCAACATGGCCGATTCTAGCCAGCTACACACCTCATCCTGACATTGAAGAGATGTCAGACGAGGAATTACTTACTCAACTTACAGAGTTAATATAAATTTACAGACAATTAGTCCAATATGTCATGCGGACTTTCACAGTCCAACCACCCTTGACCATTCCAAATCAAACCCCTCATCAGACTTTACACGCAGTCATGGGTAAAATGCCCACAAAACGTGAGCAAATTCCATTCTGGATAGCTCAAAAAATTACTCAAATCGAAGCAGTATTTCCTAATACTAGCCCTTGTGAGAAACACAGAATCCTAACAATCTGTTTACCAATGGGGATCACACCACAACTGGAAGATTGCACCACTTGGAGCACAGACTTTGCTGCCATCTATACTAAAACACATGGTGTTCCATCAATTGCAGTAATACCAGATGTCCTGAAACAAATTCAAAATGAATACGGGGCAGAGCCTGCTCTGAATTTAGGTTTGAAATTACTGAAAAATTTCGACCAGGTCTCAACAATAATATTATCTAATATTAAAGGGGAGGCAGCATCAGTGGCGATCCGCCAATGCTTAAGGGAATTTGATGTAACAGAACATCAACATGAACTACCCAGAATAATAGAACAATCTTATGCAGAATTAGGCAGAGATAGTTTGGGTGGAAAACCTTTGAAGCCAAAACTATCTGAAAGTCCTGAGAAGGACTCTATTAAACAAACTCCTACATCTTCTAAAAAGAAGTGGGAAACTAATAAACAAAATTCAAATGAGAAACGTTCTCAATCCCGAGGTAGGTCTCCTCAAAAGGAGCCCTCTGAAAGGAGGTATAACCTCAGGAATAGGGATAATTTAAGAAAACCTGACAGGTATCAAGATACTGATACACGTTCCTCTCGTACCTTTCAGATATCGTCACAGACATCGGAAAGAAGAGGACGGTCAGAACATAGAGAAGAACGCGTGAAATCCGAAGACGACAAACACGTTCAGAAAAATAAATCAAAACCTCAATTCTCAAAAAGAAGGTAGCAGGTCTGAAGATCAGACATGCCGAGAATACTGAGAACACAGCTCAAGAACGGAGAATGGGCTCAGACAATGCTGGACAGTGCAGCAGAAGTCACAATAGCTCGCCAGAACCTGAAGGAACTTCTGGAGATAGTGGACTTGAATGAGTACATCACAGTAGAGACTGTAGACACCAGGGTTAGTTCTCCACAAAAGTTATATGAAATAACACTCCAAATGGAGGGAGACATACCAAGAAAAGTGAAAGTACTCTTTTGGGAGAAACTTTCAAAGGGTTATGATATACTTCTAGCAGAAAAATACTGGCCACCACACTTTGTCAGGGAGTGCCCACATGGCGAGGACATTATTATGCCTGCCTTCTCCAACCTTATTCCAATTCACCTAAAATATAATTATGCCAGGAAATGGGCAGTTGCCCAGGCCCCAGCATTATATAAAAATCATGTAGGATGGGATGAGGACTCACCTCATCACAAAATACATCTACAAAATGAACCTACTGCACAAAGGCAGTATCCAATAAAGCAAGAAGCTAAAAAACAGGTCAGGGAGATCTTAGATCAACTTGAATACCAAGGGGTGATTGAAACATGCACCTCCTCAATGAACAATCCTTTGTTTCCTGTCTCCAAACCAGACAATACATATCATCTAGTGTTGGATTACAGACACTTGAACACTTGTTCTAAAACATTTGCAGTGCAAAATGCACATAGTACAGCATTAATGAATAACATTGTGCGTAAAAATATAAAACCACATTGGATATTTCAAATGGTTTCTTTTGTCAAAACATAGCACCTGAAAGCAGGTACTTAACAGCTTTCTCAATAATGGGGACCCAGCGTCAATTTTGTAGACTCCCACAAGGGTTCAAGAACAGCCCTGGGTTATTCTCAGCAAGGGTAACAGAGTTACTACAAATTTATGATAATGAGGCACTGTCATATGTCGATGACATCTATCTCACAGACGATGACCTGGATAGGCACTTGAACAGGGTGAGTACCATTATATTGGGCTTCGCCTCTGAGGGCTATAAATTCAACTTTAAAAAATCCAGAATTGCCCATCTCAATGTCCTTTTCCTAGGATATGAGCTTTCAAGTGAAGGCAAGAGCTTGGCAGCTAACTTTCTAGAAAAGTGTGCGCTGCTCCAACCTCCAAAAACGCTGAAAAATTTACAATCCATCCTGGGTTTCCTAAATTTTGGAAGAACATACATTCTAAATTACGCAGAAAGGGTTAAACCGCTCTACGAATTAATCAAACCTGATTTTTCAATCAAACATTGGACACAGGAACACACAGAAATCCTGCGTTCACTCCAAGCTAACATGTTAGCAACAAATCACTAACAAACACGCGTAAGTCAACGCAATTTAGTGATCCGAATAATTTCGGGTCAATGCGGATTCACCTATTTAACATTTAATGAGGGTGAAAAAAGTACCAATAGCATACAAATCACATTTGTATACACAAGCAGAAATGCGCTTCACTTCAACAGAAAAATACTGACAGCAGTTCAAACTGCAGTAGCAAAAGAAAGAGCTCTAGCCCAAGGGAAACGCATTATTGTCGTAACTCCAGTACCAGCCTTAGAGGCGGTCACAAAAGCGAGCATTCCAAATGCAAAAGCTTTACATCCTAGATGGATACAATGGGTTAATTCTTTTGCTGCAACAGATGTTGAATATGTTTTTGATCCTGATTTAAAAACACAAGCGTTCCTGCAATATGAACATGAATGTCCTCTGCCCACTGAAATTCTGCCTCTCGATCAGTATGAATTTATAATTTACACTGACGGATCAGCACAACCCGCTACAGGGAGTAAGCAAGCTTACAATGCAGCGTGCGCAATCGTTAAAGGTTGCATGCAAGATGGTAACTTCAGACCAATGGTCACTAAAACTCAATCTCTAGGAGATTGTACAGCTCAACGAGCTGAACTACAAGCATTCAAACTGGCACTTGAAAGTACAGATCGCGAATTCCCCACACTAATCGTGTGCGATTCTTTCTACTGTGTTCAGTCGTATAATGAATATATACAAAATTGGCTTGAAAATGGGTTCAAAGATGCAAAAGGTGGCACAATAAAGCATAAAACGCTTTGGGAACAAGTAGTTCAGTTGAAAAACGAACTACCAAAGGCTCACGTGATACACACGCTGAGTCATAAACGTGATGGCGTTCACGTTGCAGGGAATTCATTGGCTGACGAAGCCGCAAAGGGGGCTGTTCAGACGGCTTCCGTAGCTGCGATCACTCGTTCAAAAACGAGAATAGACAGTGAGATATTGTTGGCTGTCAATGCTACAAGCAAAGGCAGTGGTGCAGCGTTACCTAAAAGTTTCCACTCAAGTACTCTTATGTAATTGATGCGAACAACGTTCCTTTTGCTTGAATCCCTGGAGTGGGGGATAGGATAATTCCAAACATGGAACGTAGATCAGCTTTGATTCTATGAAGCACATCTGAGGGAGAGCCTCTGTCACATGCAAGGTGATCTCTAAAACAATATCTTGACATTCAACAAAGATGTACTTGGTGGCCTGGAATGAATACAAGACCAAGCACTATCTTCATTAGAATGACTGCAATATGACTGCAGATAAACAGCGTCCACAGTGAAACGTCCTGCGCAGACACCACTGCTAATGTCAGACATAACCATTAGCTTGACATCATTGCCTGGACAGCATTAGACTATCTATGCGCAGGACGGTAACTATGGACATATCATGCGTCGCAGCAGATACGTAAGCTCAAGGTTCCTATGGATATGGCCTCAGCGCTCGGCTGACGCTCGAACTGTTATAAAAGATTTGCGAGTCTTTATCGGCACATACGCAATAGGCACACTACATTCTGACCAGGGCCCTGCGTTTAGCTCTCGGGCTTACAAAGTAGCCATGGCCAGTTTGGGCGTTGCATTGCGGTACTCCTCTCCATTTCATCCTGAGGGAAATTCTGTTGTGGAAAGGAAAAACCGGGACATAAAGCAGTCTATAACAGCTAGAGTATTAGGTTCGGGTGATGGGTGGGTCAAACATCTTTATGGGGTCCAACGCTCGTTAAATAATTTGCCAAGAAGTTCTCTAGGGGGTCACTCCATATGAGGTCCTATTTGGGACAAGAATGTGGGTTCCTGATCTCAAATGTAAAGGCACAGTGGTGGAAAATAAACCCTTTGATATCAAAGATCGTTTGGCTGTTTTACAGGATCTAAATGAACTAAGATCGAAACAAAGCAACGTGTTCCTGAAGCCAACCACCACTGGGGAAACACCGGCAGTCCCAGCAAGGCCTGTCTGGATCCCAAAAGTTGGGGATCTAGTCAGAGAGAAGATCGCGGACAAGAAGGAATTTGGACCTTCTTACAGACAACCAGTACCTGTCCTAGCCATCCACGGAACAAGAACAGTACTTCTGCCGCCCCTTGCTGGAAAAAAGGAGAAAAGATTTGTGTCAATCGATCTCATCAAACCACAGTATGTGGCCAATACTAAATAGTAGGCCTCGTGGACTCCGACCTAGTAGCAGACGGACTCCCCTCGCTACTATCCAAGAGGTTCAGACTGAAAGACTCATAACCATCGAGAATTCAGCAGTAACAGATGAAGGACTAAGCAACAATGCTAAGGAACTCATCCCTCTTGAAACTCAAGTAACAGTCCGTCCAGATACACCTGTCTACACCAACGTAACAAATGATCAACTGGTTCCAGCGATTTCAACAAATCCTGATGCAATTCCAACAATTGACTGAACTGCTTCTGGCTATTTCATTAACTTTGATACGTTTTCTGAGGATCCCAGTGAACCTGAAACGACGCCAGCATCAAAAACTTTCAAGCAACAAGTACAAGACCTTTTTCATTTTCTGAAAGAGACTTATCTGGTTTCACCATGGATTGAACCATGGATTATTTCTGGAATATTTTTCTTTCTGCTTTGTCTAGCTTTGGTTATTACTATCAGCATGCTTATAAATGGCAGATACATCCGTTTGGACATTGAAAGCAAAAATGTGAACTTACTTTTAAAACCACACAAATCTTCCCATCGTGAAACAAGAGACTTGTCAGCAGTGAACATCACAGCCGTTCCTATACAGGATGGTATAGTGTGGGACAAAACCGATTTTGATATCTTCGGCCCTACTGAACTTTTGAACATTCCACATTTATTTAAAATTTCATTAAGTGATTTTATTACCTCCAGTACCTATTCTGATGATTGGGACTTTGAGACTATAAATGATATGATGTCTGATCTAGAAAGGTCTGCTGCGTTCTCTAACAATGAATACTTAGAGGGTTCATCAGACTATGAACAGCTTTATTGTTATAACCACTATGGTCATCATTTCTTGCATAAATCTGCAACACCTAGAAATGTGTTTATGTTTAACCAATGGGAACATTGTCCTACACCACCAAAAGGTAGTTCAAAAACGTTTGCTAAAAAGTTTGCCTATTTTTCAGGGTACAATACATCTGATCCAGAATCATTTTACTATAAAAATGTAAACAAAACAGGACAGAAAATTATGTTAACTAATACAAAACAGATTTATTCTGCAGCCTTTATTACCCAACTGTCTAGACAAGGATTTGACTTTTGGAAAGACACAATAGACACAAAAACTGTCTGGGGTTCTAAAGATTGGCAAGTGCAGAGGATTGAAGCTTTGTTTAGAGCATGTATCATCCCACATCAAATAATGTTTTTGAATGACACTGTGCAACAAACGTCTTGCCTTGGTTTAGCCAAGATCAAAGACATGAATACACCTTCTGTACCAACACCTGCAAGTAATAACACTACACAGGCAGCGGTTACAGTTGACACAATACTACAAACCAACAGAACAGATCCTGATTGGAAAAAATGGTTACTCTGGCCCACAGACACAAACATCTGTCAAGAAAGATTCCTGAACAAAACACAGGGGTTTACAATCCATAGGCCAGACCCACGATATGTTCAAAGACAACATCCAGGGGTAGTAACAACATACAGTGTAGGGAAATTGTGCCTTGACTGGTTACAAAAGTCTACACTCGAGGATGTGAAACAACACTTATCTTTACTTAAAGAAGACGCAGACCGTAGGGAATTCTTGCTAGGACCAAGAAAACCGCGTCAAAAACGTTTCATATATGCCGGCATCTATGCTGCTTATAATGAGATATGGAAGGTTTCACAGGCAGAGGCCGCAGAAAGAATACGTGAACTTGATCGTATTAACTTAGAGAAATCTCTCTCTGTGGTCGACAATGGGTTAACAACTTTGTCATCCAGAATTTATTCATTGGACAACATTGTATCCTCTGCTATTGACATACTGGAACAAGATTTAGCCATGTTACAACAAGGCCAATCTCAGTTACGTTCTATTATGTTATTAAGCTGGACGCTGCAATCTTTGCGTCCGGGCTATGTGCCTTGGCATTTTATCAACACGTCGTCTCTCTTTACAGAATACAATCTAACTGATAAACAGATCGAACTGGCACAAAGGGGAGCATTGAAAAACTGGAAAAATTACCGTTCACAGTGGCAGAAAAACCAGCTACAGAATGGCTTATTCATGGCAAAATCACTCTGCCTGTCACTACTTTTCAGTTTCAGTATTGCCTCAAACAAATGCAAGCAGGCAAATATGAAAGGTTGGGTAAAGAATACATTAAGACATCCTGGGATTTACCTTACGACTACAGATGTTGGAGTGGGGATCGTGAAGTGTTTCTAAGCGGTACACACTGTGAAAATGCACTAAGCGGTTCACTCATATGTCAGGACATTTCTTTGCACGGGGCTTGTAATGGTTCTGTGGCAAATTTATCCTGTCACCTGCAAGGTACACCAGCTGCTGTGATTAATCCAACGTTTGGCCAACTTTCTAATGGGAGTTACCTCATGTTGAATGATCAGAGTTGCTGTGGCATGTTGCCAGGCATCCCATATCTGGTAACTGTCGACTCCAGGGTTACTTGCTGTATGCAAGTATTGTTCCCCCAAACAGAGACAGTCAGGGAGTCGCCTCTATGGCCTTCATTGAATGTTTCTTTTATACGTTTTGATACTTTAAGCAGAATCAAAGCCATGCTTTTGCAACAAACCGTGCCTTTGACCTCGGCCAAAGAAATCTATAATTTACAAATTGCAAGGACTTCGGCTGAGATACAGGCTCTAATTCGTACAAACTGCCCTATACATTTTGCAGAAATGATGGGACGTATCTTTAACATGTCTGATACGAGCGGAATTGTACATGTATTTAAGACCATCTGTTCAGGACTGTTAGCACCTTTTCAGGCAGTCCTCGGAATCATCCCAAACTTCGCACATTCGGTGTTTGGTGGTGTGCCATTAATTCTAGCACTTGTTGCAGGAATCCTGTTTCTATTCCTACTACTACGCTATGGCAAGCCTATTCACCTGCATCACTCCCAGCGATGTGGAGAAAGCTCTCCTAGAACGGAAGTGCCGTGAGCGCATAGGGTTACTTTCAGCCGTTTTAGAGTTGGTCATCATTCGGTCGCATAATGCCACTCTATATGTCGTAAATGGCTGCTGCACTAACAACCCGGGAGAATGGACTCCGTAGGCTGCAGGGGTGTCCTGCTCATGCAGTGGTACCCTCTCACTTAGAACCAAGCACCCTGCCTTCAGGATTGTCAAGGCCTGCTATAGGGGTGACTTATAGGTTTTAGGTGTAGTGACCCTTAGATATAGTAAATCTATATCTTAAGTAAGTGGTGCATGCACCAACTTACACAGGCTGCATTGGCAGGCCTGTAGTTCCATTTTGCATGGCCTCTCATGGGTGGCAAAATACATGCTTCAGCCCATGGGAGGCCTCTGGGGTACCTATGCCCTGGGTACATGGGTACCATATTCTAGGGGCTGACAAGGGTACCCTAGTATCCAATCTGGAGTGTACCTAAGTACATAACATAACAGTTTAGGGAGAAAGCAGATAGACTGGGGTCCTGATTAGCAGGATCCCAGTCAGACTAGTCAAAAACAGTATCACATTTAGCAAAAAGTGGGGGTAACCATAAGAAGCAGATCCTACTTTCTTACATCTAGAGTGTAAAGGCACTGATCACACTGGTCCCCACCTAGGACTTGCCAGCATCACTGAGCAGGAAATGAGGTACTGAGTCTGCATGAATTAGGAGACTGTGCCTGAATGTGAATAAAGTACACTGTTTCTGCTAACACTAAACGTTGCCAGCACTGACTTGCTAGGCCTAAAGTCAATTAAACTGACCTTTGGGCTATTGTTTGGGCTATCACTAGTAATCTGCACCTGTGCCGTGCCTAGGCCTGTACACATCTTTGCTCGAGTCACACAACGAAGAAGCTAGAGAATCAAACACTATAGGGATGTCTGCACTTCACTAGATACAATAAGGGGCGTACAACCCTTTAACTGAACCACTTGTGGAACGTGTAGTATTTAGTAACGCATGCGCTTAAAGTACTTTGCTTTACTTATGGGACTAGCTGGACAATACGTTTTGCCTGTTTGGCTGTTGAGTTCTGAGCACCTACACTATCTCCATGAGAGGCCATTCACAGATCACTCTCTCTGCCCTGAAAGTCAAATGCAGAAAGGGTTGTACTTGTCCCATTTTGCAAACACATAGTAGGATGGACCCCAAAGGTCACCAGTAGCAAATCACCTCGACCATTACAGTGGGACCCAGTAGCTGCTGTCTGCCCTGTGCCCCCTCACCCTCAGGGATAAGTGGTGAGCATTGCAGTATGAATCTTCATGGGCTAGATACAGTCTGGAAGTTGAACTCTGTGCTGCCCCTCTCCCAGAAATGGGCATTAACGTTACAGTTGATGCACGTCAAGGTGTCCCTTCACATCAGAACCAAAAACAATCCTATTATGACATTTATATCTGGGGCTACCATCATTTTGAAGGTCTGGATCCTGCCCCACGTCGAAAGGATGAGATGCGTTCAGCATGGAAAATTGTTTTTCGCAACAATTATTAGGGTGTCCAGAATGTTTTCAATCATCAAGACTAAGCCTGAAGGCTGCTCTCCACAGCTACCACTTCGATAGCTTTCTAAGGTTATCTTTGACCTCTTAAATCACCATAAGAGTTGTTTGGACTAGTGCAAGGAGCCCACTTTACTTAGTGGACAGCATATACCAGGCCAACTTCTCACACTAGAGCCTTGTCATTGAGATGGGAGATCACCGATGGTAGTCTGCCCCCTTTTGGGTCACAGGAACTAAGCAACGTGCGTGGTGTGCTGGTCAGAGGTTGGGCTCTTTGAGTCATCAGACTGGCATTTGTTTTTGGCAGTTGTGGTCTTGGAGGCTGATGAAGCAACACCTCTTTAGTGGACACCGTTGGTGGCAGCAGCAGTGCTAGGTCCTTGGGGCTGATGTTGGGAACTCCGGACCACACAATGACAACTTTATGAATACTTTTTATGCAGCTCATGGTAGGAGCAACAACCAGAGACCGGGGACTGTGCAGAGTTCAGATCTTGACTGACTTCACTTCTTAGCAATTGGCTGCTTCTAGGTGCCCACGCTCTAAGAATGCACAGGATAATTCCTCCGGAGCAGTCCTTCTGCACGGTGAGGTACTCTCCTTTTCTCACTTTGGGAAGCTCTCCCTTTCTTGGTTAGGAAGGATTTGGAAGTGGAACATTTTCTAGATAGGGGATGTGGAGCCACTGCCTCAGGGTTCAGAACTTTTACGAGATGGTTCTCTTTCAAATATAATTTCCATGCTGCTCTTGAGACAGCCTTTACTCAAAGTGAGGATTCTCATATTTGGAAGCAATGGGGCTGGCTCCAAACAAGAGTATAAAAACAAGAGCACCTGGCTGGCATCACCTTCATGAAGCTTTAATCTGAAACAGACAAATATGCAGGACTTGCCTGAAATTCATCTTGAACAACAAACTACAGTTCCAACCCTCAAAATGGCTCCCTCTAGCTCCAGTACTCTGACTCGTAAAACAGAGTCCCACTACTGTATATCTGCTATACAAGGACTTTGCATACATGCACTCGACTTACACACAGTCAGTACAAGGTTCTGGGCTTCATATAACAGCGGGACCTAACATGAGAGGGGTCAGATGAAGCTGTGCTCTCACTGACACAAAGAAAAACGTCTGATCACACTACAAAGGCACAAAATATGGCATACTGACAACATTCCTTTACATGCCATACCCGTGGCATAGACAGTAGTCCCTTGCCTAAAATGAGGGCATGATTGATGTACCCCTGCAGGTCACAGGACAGGTCCTGGAGCTCGCTTTGTCAGGTTTAGGTCTCTGTGTACAAACTAGATTAACATGCCGCTTGGGTTAAAGTATAATTCAGGATGCCAGTCTCACATGGTCAGACATTCAGAGCTGGAATACATGCCAGTTTAGCAGCAGGGAACATTGCCATTCCACCACATAATAGAATATTTTCTCCCCTACACCCTTTAATACTTTGCCTGAGTCAACATTGAGCACCACTTGTTGCAATGCCCTTAAAGTACTTTGCCAGTCTATTCTAGGCAGTTCCTACCCCAACTAAGGATAACCCTGTGGTTCGATATATCTTTAAATAAAGATCAGACAACCTCTGCCAAACAAACCAACCAGTGCACTATTTGGGCTCCATATGGCAGAATGGGAGGAACCTTGCTATGGAGGGGTATGACGAGATAACCAGCTAGGTAAACTAGATTACTTATTCTGAGAGTCGCCCAAAGAGTTTGAAATTCGTGTGCATTGACGTTGGCCAGGGAAGCGAGCCAACTGTTACCCTGGCTAAGGAGACAATTAGATCCTTTTCCAGTGGAACTGCCCAAATGAGGGTTTGACCTTCCAAAAGATGAAGGGCCTCAACGGGGAAAAGACTCTTGGATTTTATGGGATAATTATTAACAAACTGTTCTCCAAACCCTTCAAAAGCATATCCAGGTCCTTGTGGTAGCATATCCTACAAAGGGAATACTTAGCAGTTGGCTGGTTGTCATTATGGGTGACACATTTGAAAGGGTAGTGAGACTTCAATTCCGGTGCTTTTTATTTGTCTATATAGAAACTATACATGGAAGGATTCCTGCTACACTTGTCTTGCTGCGGATTCTCCCAGACAAACTGTAAGTGTGGCAAAGAGCAGTCAGACTTTACTAGTGGGACATAAGCATTTCAGAGTACCAATATTGATAAGTAATTGACACGACTCGAAAGTAATCTGACACAACTTTATAAAAATAAACCAATTTATAAAAATAAGCATTTCTAGCTTAATTTAGACACCAAATTGAATGAAATCAGATGCATATAACGGGAGTTATGGATTTTAGAAGCAGTATAAAATCAATGCAAAATAATACAGTTGAAACTTTATCATTGAGGTCAGTGGTAAAAACCACTAGTGACAATTGGTCACTTGCTGGTTGAGTTGTGTGGAAACCTAGGATGGTGAAGGTGATGCGGGTCCCTGTTCGATTTTACCTGGGTCGTGAAGCCCTGGTGTAGAGCTGTTCTGGCTGTCCTTGGTGCTGAAGCTGGAGCTGCGGGAAAACTGGTTTTACTGCTTACACGGTGCTGGTGGCGAACAGGGTGCAAAATGTCAACAACAAAGCCACTGCTGACATTGGATGAAGGTTTTGTGGAATTACCTAGAGGTGCAGCGTCGATTAATGGTGGTTGTTGCCACACTGGCAACCACTAAGCCTTGGCAGCAGTAAGCACAGCAGGCATTTGTTTCACCATCCAGAGGTCCAGGGGAACATGGTAGCCACCTGAAACTTCATGGAGGGCAGGACTACAATTCCCACAATGCACTGGATCATCTACTTCTGGGCAATACCTCGGAAGGCCCGATGGCAAGCGAATACTTGGCTCTAGTACATTGCTTTTACCTGTGGTTGCAGGGGACTAGTGCCACTAGTCCAAGGTAGTCCGAGGTTGCTTCTGCCTCTCACAGGGGTCCCTCTGTCTGGGTTGAACTGACATTTAACCTAGAAAAAACCTTGATTGTGCAGTTCTAGGAGTGTTGCCACAGGTGCAGAGTCTCCCTCATTTGGTTTGTGCAAGTTCTTTTGTCGCAGACTCTGGTCTCTTCTATGTCCTCTTTGATGCAAGTTAGATCAGAACTGTGGTTCTGGTGTCAGAAGTAGCCCTTAAATCCTAGATTTAGGGGTGTTATGAGTGTGGATGAAAGTGGCCAATGGGTCAGTAGCCCCAGCGGCTAATCCTCCCCTGAAGTGACCATATCCAGAGGTTTAGATCACCTTTTCTACCCAGAACCCACTATTCTATCACTTTTAAAAATGGCAGACGTCTTTCTCAGCTGTACAGACCAGGTAGCCCACTCTAGAGGTGTGGCTAGGCTACTGGAGGTGTACACCACCTGACTACCTAATTTTCCCACCTGCAAGGGTGCACATGTGCCTGGGTGTAGGGGGAGGCAGCCTGGTTGCATATCACAGGCGGTGCAGCCTTTGAAGCTCACCACCTTGATGTGCCACTTCATTACCCAGCCTGTCAGGGAGGGAGGTATGACGACCTTCCCATTCAGTCCTTTGTTTCTGACTGCTTGGTGACCTCACACCTCCAGGCAAGGGGTCAGAATTGTGTCTTGGCGGCAGCAAGTGCGGGCTGGCAGTCAGAGCACAGGAAAGGCTGGGACAACCAGGTGGGCAACCTCTAAGGTAGCCACCTGGGTGCATTCCAACTCGTCCTTGACACAATATTTGTGTCAGGAGTGAGGAGGTAAGTTGTTTGATAACAAACATGACCTATTTCGGCGGTACCATAATGGAGCTGCCAACCTTGCGTTTGTCCATGGTGCCAGCCCATGTTATCCTATTGACCGTCTATCACTTATAGTGTCCTTTAATGATAAAGGCCACTATATGGACATATAAGCTTGTACTTACATGTCCACACCTTTGATAAAATGCACCCTGCCTCCTGGGCTTAGGAGGTCTTCCTTAGGGGTGACTGGTATATATTAAAAATAGTGCATCGACTTTGCCACAAATGGTGATGGCAAAGTCGAGTTTAAGCAGTTTGCACTGCTCCTGCAGTCTGCATGGGAGGCCTGCTGTCAGTAGTTTACTTGGGTCTCTCAGGTTGGCACAACATTGAGTCAAGCCCTGGTGACCCCTTTAGCACCAATGCACTGGGTACCACTGGCACCATATACTACGAGCTTATAAAGGGGTTTAAGCCCTTGCCAATTGGGGTGACCAATTCACACATCAGTTTTGGGGAAAGAACACTGGCACTGGGGCCTGGTTAACATGCTTCAGTGCACTGTCAGAGTCAAAAACCAGCATATACCTGTCGAAGGCGGGGCAAAAAGGGGGGGCATCTGCAAAATGGCCTATTTTCTTAAAATACTAAAATGAATTTCCTCGGCTGCAGTACGGCCCAAAGTATACTGACACTAGCACCATGCTCATGAAGGGCTAAGCTCCAAAGCAGGGATGGGGTTGCTTTCATCATTCCATGACAATATGGGAGGATATCTTGCCCACTGTCTACAATCCCATTAAGCTTCCTTCCCTTGGTCCCTGCCCCACCTCTGACTGTTCTCAGCATTCTACCCGTACTGGATTCTTTGCTATAAATGGCCTAATTTTGATATCATCCTCCATGTCTGCCTCCTTACTGTTCTAACATAGATCACACCATCTGTACCTTCTTTCTACCTGTAATCTGCTCCAGATGTGATACCTATGTTCTCGGTTTGTAGTGCTGGGTACTTTGTGTCCCTTATTTACTCTATAAAGAACTTGAAGGAGGACGTAGTTGATGGCAAGTAAAGAAGCTTCATTATGAAGAAAATCTGCTTTGTGTATGTTGGAAATGACAATGTTTCACGTTGCATTCCCTCAGTGTGTTGCCTTCTTTCATTAGACCCACACACTTTCCTCCTGCTAACCAGTGGGAAAGTGCTTATACCCTCCCTTTCAGCATGGTAAAATTGACATATTCCTAATTGGCACATTTAATTTACATATAAGGTCCTAGCACCTGGGACTACATGTACACAGCACCTGTAAATTAAATGCTATTAATGGGCTGCAGCACTCATTGTTCCAGCAACTAAAGTAGCACTATTAAACATGTCTTGTGGTCTGCCCTTGCAGCCTGGGTATGCCGTTTTGAACTGCCTTTTTGACCTGGCGAAATAAGCCTTTTGCCAGGCCTAAACATTCCTTTTTAATGCTTATAAGTCACCTGTAAGGTAGGCCCTAAATGCCCATAAGACAGGACGTATGACATTTAAAAAGTAGGACATGGATATTTATTGCTTTACTTGCCCTGGCAGTGAAAAACTACAAAAGTAGTTTAACACTGAAGCAAGGCTGGTTTTCCAATAGGGCAAACACTGGGTTACATTATAACAACTTATAATGCTTTAATTTAGTTTGGGAACAGCTATAAAAATTATTTAAGGACTCACTTCAATAGTAATTTAAAATCCAACTTAGTTGTAAGTCTGTTTTTTATGTTACTATTTTAGAAAGGACATGTTTTTTTAGAAAACTGTCTTTTCTCTGCTTAAGGCAAAAGGGCCTTTCTGCCAGTCAACTGCCTGCTGAATGTCCCCCTGTGGTGAGATGTGGCTTGCTCTCAGACAGTGGGTGTGGAAATGTATGTTTCCTCCTTGAGCATGATGGCCTGGGGGCTCTGCCCAGCCCCTTCCTGAGATGTAAAGGATGCCTATCTTGTCACTGGTGGATGTGTCTCACACCACTTAATCAGCTTGGCTCAAATCCAGAGGGAAGGGGGGACTGCCCAGAACTGGTTTGGGGTGACCACAATGGAGGGTTTGCCCATTTCCATACCCACACCTCTGGGTTGGCACAGGAAGGGCAAACCGGTTCCGACCCTGTTGTTTTTTGATAGTCTTTATTGGCGAGCCATTACTATAGGAGGTGTTAGGATTGCACCGCGTAATGTCTCGTATGCATATGTAACCTCCATGTCAGTCTCTGTCAATCCACATTATTCAGCCGCATCCTTTCCTGATTGTGGGCAAAGTTGATGGCGATAGGATGTCACAATCTGTCAGACGTCATTGATTGTAGGTATTGTTCGTCTGTTCAGGGTGTTCGTGCGTTGTCCTTGACTTTCAAATTCCCAATATATACATCTCACATGATACCTATGGCAACATGTTGCTCTATCAGTCTAAGTAAAGTCAATGTGTCTGCTTCCTCCTTTGCCTACTTCAGCAGGTCTTTTGCCCATAGTTCCACGTCTGGTGTAATGAACTCCCAATGTACCCCAATATAGGCCTAGGTAGTTGCACGACCTTTTACCTACATTTGTCCTACCTTGCTCTACATTATGGCTCTGGTGCCGACCTTTTACCTAGTTAGGTGCTGAATAAATGTCGTGTGGTTTTCGTTGAAAACTAGCCTCAATTATTATGCATGAGGATTCTTAGTATTACAGCAGGATTACCATCTTCTGCATAATAAATCTGTACAAAAGTCACTACTATTGTCATCCTTGGCCGACAGGCCCACAGTACCATGACACATCTAGGTAGAACCCCTGAGGGTACCTTTCGGGTACATAAGTACCACATTTTCGCTGGGCAAACCAGAAGAGAAACTTCCATGCTGACGCGAGACGCTGAGGTCCCTGCACGCAGACGCTCCAGCATGCAGTGATCTGACATCCCATCCATCTCGAGACCAAGACGGGGTCCTTTGTTCTCTCCCATCAGGTAATGGGGTTGGCTCTTTCCTAGGGGGATTCTTGGCTATGCACCTACATACATTATAGATACACTTCGGTACACTAAGTTAGGGTTTGCATCTTAGGAGTACTCATGAGTACTGCCATGTATCTATATGCCTGCATATATTCATTGTTTTAGCACCATGGTAGAATTCTACCTTTTATTTACTCTGTTGGTGCTTATAACCGTATACTTCTGTTTCCGTCTAATGGTTGTTGCAGGACACGTATTTTATACTAGAATGATGCTGGTTCAAAAACACTTATTGAAATCGTCCCCACCGTTTATTCTGTGTATCTCTCACGAGTGATTGAGCGAAAAGTACTGTACTGTTTCCATGATCCCTGAGGGTTCAGGGTTGTCATGTTCGATAGTTGCCAGAAACTATTCGCTCCTTGGTAAGGTTGTGGGGCTTATAGTGGCACTGTGAGCAAGCTGGTCTACAGACTAACATATCCTTTGGGGGTGTCTCGGATCAGACTGGACACCAATCCCTTAGTTTATGTTGTCTAAACGCGCAGATCCCATATAGATTTGTAGGAACTACACAACACTGGGGCTATGCTTGCCGTCCAAGCCATTGCTATGCATCCTTTGAATAATATGAGCTCCCGGTCTATGAATCTGCACAGAATTTTATCGTCTTTGAACAATGGCATGAGGCCCAGAAGGCAGAATTCGGGCATGCCTGGTAGTTGGCGGTCTACTAGCTGTGATTTATTTATTTTATTTGTATTTTTTTGTCAGTGATATTATTGTCATCCATGCATTGTGCAGCACCGGACACTGCCACATCATATGGTAAAACCCAACCTCTGTCTGTGTGAGGATTTGGGTGTACTATATGAAAGGGTTAGAGGCTCTATTTTGCAGGACACTCACAAATATCGTCTTTGGTCCAGTCAGACTCGTTTACTTAACCTCAACCCTTGGTAGCTGTGACTGTGAGCAGTAAGTCTTAGCAAAGGAACTATGTGTAAAGCATTTAACAGCACCAAGCAACAAAACAAGAAAGTCATAATTCTAAAAAAAAAAAAAAAGGGCATCAATTTATAAACATAGAGTATATTTCTACAAATTTTAAGAGACTTTGATGAGCAAAATCCACAAGTGGGTTCCGGAGATACAGATTTTAGACTATATTAAAACTTTCAAACATAATTGCAAAGAAGCAATGGTCAACAAAAACTTTGTAAAGATGTGAAAAGTTTGAAACAGTTAGTTCAACTACTCCGGACCTGGTTGGGCGACCAAATTCGGCAGAACAGAAGTTTAGGGGGGCAGGAGAGGAAACTTTGGACAGTTACCTGGCCACTAGAGCGTTTTTGAAGTAAGATCCCAATTTTACAAGACAACCGCCGTAGGCTTTAATGGAGTGGTCCTGATGCTAAAGGATGCAGGCGAAAAGATGCTCAAAGGATGTCCCGGTTGTGGTGCGGTCAATAGCGGTGTCTTTGTGGTGGTTCCTCTGTCCATGGGTGATGGGAGACTAACTTGGCCACAGAGATCGGGGTCTCAAAGTCAGCACAGTCTGCCCTGCCCTCAAGGTGTATAAGGCTCAGGCTGCTAGTGCAGCGGTATATGCGCTGAGCTGTGGGACCACAGCAAAGTAGAAGGTCTGCTTCCTTCTGAGAATCCCTTTATAAGATCATTGCTGAAGCTACTACAAAGCTCTCTCTTGCTTCCTTTGCACCAGGACCTCAACTTGCATAAGATAACTGGCTGTGCGAAGTGGAGGCCTATTCATTTCTGGCTAAGACTCTGGTCGGCAGATGAATTGGTTCACTACTGGGCAGCTTTAAAAGATGCAATTAGCAGGCCCCAGGTGTCAAACATCCCCTTGTTAAAGCACATTCAAAGCTCATGAACCAACCTAGGTGCAGCCAAGCTCTCGTCTGACCCCAGTTCAATTTCTTCTAGCACAGTTTCTTTTGTAAAAAAGTATTTCTGGCAATATGTTTGGACCACACAACGTGGCGTATTGTCTTCTGGGTCTTTAACAAATGTATTCTTAAATTAAAAAAATGGATCCCAAGTTTGAAGAGTTCCTCAATTTTTTTTTCAATTCAAGAGTTCTTTATTTCGGCCATTGTGGCCATAAAAGCACAAGTAAAAAGTACGGCACAGTTCATACATTTAAATTTTCCAAAGGTAAAGTGCATGTGCATTGCAGTGTCAAAGAATTCCGAATAAAAGTTTTAAAATGTAATAAATACATAAAAATACACATTTGTAACATTTAAAATTTGAAAAGGGTGAGGTTAGTAGCAATTTGTAATCACAGAAATGGGGTGAAATGATCGAATTAGGCGGGGCCTAATTTTAAAATGGCTCGGCATACACACCACATAGAGAATAAATATCGAGAGACTGAATACAGAATAGGCATGCTAGTGTCATATTTTAGTATCCTATAGGCCTCCGCACAGTGATTTGTTCTGAGGTTTCTACATACCTGTAGTAACCATCGGTGTCTAGCCTTCTTGTATGCCGGTCAAAAAAATAATACATGTTGGTCCGTCTCCGAAGTGTTATTGCAGACCGGACAACCCTGAGTCAGAGTGCCCCCCCAGTTGTTTGTAAAGGCACAAAATGGCAATACTCCGTGCCTGAATTGTAGATAGAGCTTTTTGGCAAGGGGAGGCTGGATGACATCAAGAGCAGGTTCTAGCCTGTATTGCTCTTTAACCTCTAGGAAGGATGCAGTCAATATACCAGTCGCGGGGTTCCTCTTTATCTGATTAAGTTTAAATTCCCTAAAGATCTTTGACAGGGCCTTCCTGGATATTGACAAGCAGCTTCCTTCAGCGTTAGCCCATAGGTCGCCCATCCCCATAGCTTCTAAAGAGTTTTTGATGTAAGCCAGCCATGGGATTTTACTAGCTCCTCGTAAGTTTAACACTTCCTTCAGCTCTTCTCTAAAAACTACAAATTCTGGGGTACTCCATAAACGTCGCCAATGTAAGAGGGGTCTGAGGGCAACTTCCTCTGCAATTGGGCCGACCCCAAGATCCATTCGAAGTGGCGTAAGTGGTGTGCTTATGGGGAGACCTAAAAGTTGCCTGGCAAAGGAATTCTCATTCTTAGAAAGGGGGTCGGATGGCCGATGGCCCCAGATTTCTGCCCCGTACAAGGCCGCCCCCCTTGCTTGGGCTTTATAAATTTCCATCACCGGTCCAACCATTTTATGAGTACACTTCCTGAGCATCTTTGCTAACCCCCCCCGTTGTCTGGGCCAACTTTAGGCTAGCCTTCTTTATTTGTGCGCTACATTCCATTTTCGCAGTAAGTGTTAATCCTAAATATTCGAAGACGGTCACTTTCTCTAGTGGTTTCCCGTCTAGCTGAGGGTTTGGTCGTGTGGTGTTTCCTGCATTAAAAGCCATGTATTTCGTTTTCTGTGAATTTATCTCTAAACCCCTACTTTTGCATAATGAATGAAAGATATCTAGGGCCCTCTGTATTCCCATAGGGGACTTAGATAGTAAGCGGGTATCGTCCGCGAACATCAAGGCGGGAACCTTGAGGTTCGCCAACCTAGGAGCATCTATGTCCCTCCCAGAAATCAGGGTCTCCACTAGACCGTTAATAAATAAGCAGAAAAGGGTCGGGGCCAACACGCACCCTTGTTGTACCCCTCTATCTATGGAAATGGGGTCAGTGAGCTCGCCATTTTTCCCATGCCTGATTTGGGCGTAATTACATTCATGGAGCCGTTTCATCTGGTGGCAGAGGTAGGGAGGGGCCCCCAAATGTAATAGAATGGACCACAGTTTGTCCCTAGGGACCAGGTCAAATGCCGATTTTAGGTCCACAAAGATCAAATAAAGGCTGCCACCCTCCAGAAGCACTGTCTTCCAGTACAATAGTTGCAGCCTAAGAATTTGATCTATTGTGGACATTCTGGCTCTAAAACCTGCCTGGTAGGGGCTAAGTATAGAATACTCCTCCATGTTATGTTACGTGGGTATTTATATAGCGCACGTACACCGACAGGTCTCTTGGCGCTGGGGAGTCTGAGTGGGGAAGAGTTAGGCAGTGTAGCATCTAATTGTAGGCCAGGGTGAACAACCAGGTCTTAAGTTGTTTCCTGAACCGTAGGTAATCAACCTCAAGCCTGAGGGAGGTAGGAAGTGCGTTCCAGAGCTTCGGACCCAGAAAAGAGATTGGGTCCCACCAATGCGTTTACGTCTGATTCTGGGCACCGACAGAAAGTTCTGATGCATAGATCTCAGAGTGCGCTGGGGTGAGTGCTTACTGATTAGCGAGGCAATGAATCTAGGGCCAGTTTCTTGAGTAGCTTTAAAAAGAATACAGCCAGTTTTAAACATAGCTCGCTGCTCCACTGGGAGCCAGTGGAGATCTTTAAGCAAGGGGGTAATGTGGCAGCGTCTGTCCTTAAGGTAGATAATTCTAGCTGTTCCTTAAAGTTCAGATCCATAACCAATTTGGTCACGTAAATAGGGGAAAGGGGAGAAAAGAAAAGTAAATCTCTATATGTAGTGTTCCCAGTAGTTAGAGGTAGGGGAATTTCTCCTTTAGAAATTAGTGCCCACTAGTAGGCACTAATTTCGAATTATCTTGAGTGTTACAAGATAATTCTAGCTGCCTGATTCTGGATCATCTGAAGACGATGTCTCTGGTATTGTGGGAGGCCTAAGTAAAGGGCATTACCGTAGTCAATTTTAGATAGAATGAGGGCTATTGCAATTTGGGTACTGGCCTCTTTACTAAAAAAGCGTCTAATCTTACGCAATTTGCAGAGTTGGACAAAGCAAGCAGATGTAACTGAGCCAATTTGGGCACTCATAGAGAGGTCCGAGTCAATATGAAGGCCCAGACTCTTTATCACTGGTTTACGAGTAGGTGCCACACCTAATTCAGGGGGCCAGTAGGAGGGAGTCCAATGAGCAAGTTTATTGCTGGGAATAATTATCTCAGTCTTTTCATAGTTTAACTTTAATTGGTTGTTGTTCATCCAAGTTTTTACATGCATCTATGATCTCCTGACGAAGTCTTTAGATTCAGTGAAGTTCTCCAGGGCAAAGATTAGCTGCATATCATCAGCATAATTGAAGATCTTTACCCCCATCTGCCGAAGACTAGAAATCAAGGGGCGTATGTATATGTTGAAAAGAATCGGCGAGAGGGAAGAGCCCTGTGGGACACCACAGCTCATTGCTACAGTTTTAGATTTAAAAGGCGAGAGCCACACCGACTGTTTACGGTCCTCTAAAAAGGATCGGAACCAGTCAAGTGCCGAACCCCCGAGACCTGCTGCAGCAATGCGGTCCAGCAAAATTTTGTGGTTCACGGTATCAAATGCTGCAGACAGGTCAAGGAGGATCAAAGCCTGAGTGCAATCAATGTCAGCCTGTCCTTTAAGGTCATCCATAACAGATAGAATCACAGATTCAGTGGAGTGCGCTGGACGAAAGCCTGCCTGATAGGTGTCCAAAAACTTGGTGGCTTCCAAGAAGGAACTAAGACAGGTGGCTACATGAGTCTCCAGCAATTTAGCTGGAAACGGGAGAAGTGATATGGGTCTGTAATTCTCCAATTTTTTGGGATCCAAGCCCTGTTTTTTTTTTAAGTGGGATGACCACGGCCTCTTTGAAAGCTGGCGGTACAGTGCCGTGGGACAGTGAAAGATTAAGAAACTCAAGAAAAGTGTCAGGGAAGGACCAATAGATTGGTTTCAGAATGTTAATGGGGCATTCCTCCTTGGGGGAGCCTGATTTGACCTTTACTACAAGATCCAAAAAGCGTTTCTTATCTAACATAGGGAAGATGTTAAGGGAGAAAGAATTGGAATAGGCCATACTGTCTGCGGTTCTACTATTGTTGGAGTCGATGGAGTTTTGAATTTTTTTTATTTTTTCCACGAAGAAGGAGTTCAGGTCATTACAGAGTTCCTGGGTGGCCGTGAAGAGCGGGGTCACGCGACTCAAGTTAGAAAGTTCTTTCACAATCCTAAAGATTTCTTTAGAGCCATTGTCAGAGTCGAGTACCCTATTGGTGAAGAAGGCTCTCTTAGCCTCCAGAATGGCTGCTTTATACGTGTGCAAATTTGCGGTATAATTCATTTTATCTTCCGCTGAATAAGTTTTTCGCCATTTCCGCTCGGCTTGGCGTACATGAAGTTTAAGTATTTTCAAGTCCTTATTAAACCATTTCGATGCTTCGTGTTGCCTAGAGCGGGAAATTTTTGTCTGTAGAGGAGCATGGAGACTGAAGGCCTTCCTTTGCCATTCAGTGATCTCTCTTTCCCAGTTATCTAAATCTCCTTCGAGGGCAGGCTGCTCACAAGAAAGCGTATCCAATAGTGCTTTCAGATTAACACGGTTCCAATTTCTGAAGGTGCTTCTTGAATGAGAAGGATGTGTAATCAGTGGCAGAGCATGCAGATTGAAGCTAATAGTAGAATGATCTGACCATGCACATGGTTGAACTGCCAAGTTGTGCAGAGTAACATTGATGGACCACACTTGGTCGAGAGTATGGCCTTTGATATGCGTGGGGGAGTGGATATGTTGAGTAAGGTTGAGGCAGGCGAGGGACTCCGTGAGTTCCTTGGACAGCGTTCCCCCATTTGTCTCATTAGCCCAGTAGTTCAGGTCTCCTACGACCAGAACTTTGTCGTAGTCAGTAGTTAAGGACGCAATATTATTAGCTAGGACTTTGGGAAAGTCCGGCATCGTTTTAGGAGGTCTGTACAATACCACACAAATCAGTGTGCTATTGTGCAGGTTCAGTTTGACTACTAAAGAGTCAACTGATGGAATTTCAAAGTGTGGCAGAGTAGTGGCAGATAGTTCTTTTTTGATAGCAGCAGCCACTCCTCCCCCTCTTTTCCCTGGGGATCTGTCGGTGTGTAAAAAAAAAATAATTATCAGGAAGGGCTGCCAAAATATATGGGGAGGATTCCTCTGTGAGCCAAGTTTCGGTCAGTAAAAGCATATCTGGTGCATCAGTGACCAATATGTTATATATTTCTAATTGATGTTTAGCCAGAGATCGTGTGTTAAGATATATCACATTGAGATCTTTAACTGGCCGTTTTTCCGCGATGGTAGTAAGTGGCGCTAACAGGCTCGTAGACTGTTCACCCATGTTTGAAGTATCGATGTTGAGAGAAGGGTTAGGATTTAAAAGCTCCAAGGTTTGCAGTTTTTGTATCAATTGATGTTCAAGTAATTGTACATTATTGGCTGCCATGTCTTTAAGGCTGGCTGCTGAATAGATATCATTTTGACCAGAGTGACATGCCCCATGCCCCGTCCTGGCGCGGACGAGAGCAGACAGGCTTGCCTTCGGCACGCCGCCGGCGTGCCCGCTGCGCGCATCCGCTCCGCGTCCGCCCCAGCATTGAATTAAGTAGCTGGCCGGCGCGGGAGAACCTCAATGCTCCGCCCACCAGGCCGGAAGTCAAGCAGGCCAGGCAAGGAGGTGTGTCCGCTTCCCTCTGAACAAACGGCAACGCCGCGTCAGACCGGGGAAGCGGAGACAAGAAGAGACGAAAACAATACGGCGGTAGGTTCAGGAGCAGCAATTCTTAATGTGTAAAATACAGAATGTGCAAAATACAGAAGTGCAAATCAAGCAATTTAAAAGAAATGAAAGGGGTAGTAGAGCAAGTTTAAAAGCAAAGCAGGTTAAAAGTTTGAAGGTATTAGCAGTTACGAGCAACAGAGGCAGAGCAATTAAAACAGGAACAAAACAAATGCGCTGCAGTCTGCGAGGCTATTCTCACTCTTACACTCCGCTCCGCGTCCGCCCCAGCATTGAATTAAGTAGCTGGCCGGCGCGGGAGAACCTCAATGCTCCGCCCACCAGGCCGGAAGTCAAGCAGGCCAGGCAAGGAGGTGTGTCCGCTTCCCTCTGAACAAACGGCAACGCCGCGTCAGACCGGGGAAGCGGAGACAAGAAGAGACGAAAACAATACGGCGGTAGGTTCAGGAGCAGCAATTCTTAATGTGTAAAATACAGAATGTGCAAAATACAGAAGTGCAAATCTAGCACTTTAAAAGAAATGAAAGGGGTAGGAGGGCAAGTTTAAAAGCAAAGCAGGTTAAAAGTTTGAAGGTATTAGCAGTTACGAGCAACAGAGGCAGAGCAATTAAAACAGGAACAAAACAAATGTGCTGCAGAATGCGAGGCTATTCTCACTCTTACACTCCGCTCCGCCCCAGCATTGAATTAAGTAGCTGGCCGGCGCGGGAGAACCTCAATGCTCCGCCCACCAGGCCGGAAGTCAAGCAGGCCAGGCAAGGAGGTGTGTCCGCTTCCCTCTGAACAAACGGCACCGACGCGTCAGACCGGGGAAGCGGAGACAAGAAGAGACGAAAACAATACGACGGTAGGTTCAGGAGCAGCAATTCTTAATGTGTAAAATACAGAATGTGCAAAATACAGACGTGCAAATCAAGCAATTTAAAAGAAATGAAAGGGGTAGGAGGGCAAGTTTAAAAGCAAAGCAGGTTAAAAGTTTGAAGGTATTAGCAGTTACGAGCAACAGAGGCAGAGCAATTAAAACAGGAACAAAACAAATGCGCTGCAGTCTGCGAGGCTATTCTCACTCTTACACTTTTTCCATCACCGGTCCAACCATTTTATGAGTACACTTCCTGAGCATCTTTGCTAACCCCCCCGTTGTCTGGGCCAACTTTAGGCTAGCCTTCTTTATTTGTGCGCTCCATTCCATTTTCGCAGTAAGTGTTAATCCTAAATATTCGAAGACGGTCACTTTCTCTAGTGGTTTCCCGTCTAGCTGAGGGTTTGGTCGTGTGGTGTTTCCTGCATTAAAAGCCATGTATTTAGTTTTCTGTGAATTTATCTCTAAACCCCTACTTTTGCATAATGAATGAAAGATATCTAGGGCCCTCTGTATTCTCATAGGGGACTTAGACAGTAAGAGGGTATTGTCGGCGAACATCAAGGCGGGAACCTTGAGGTTCGCCAACCTAGGAGCATCTATGTCCCTCCCAGCAATCAGGGTCTCCACTAGACCATTAATAAATAAGCAGAAAAGGGTCGGGGCCAAAACACACCCTTGTCGTACCCCTCTATCTATGGAAATGGGGTCAGTGAGCTCGCCACTTTTCCCGTGCCTGATTTGGGCGTAATTACATTCATGGAGCCGTTTCATCTGGTGGCAGAGGTAGGGAGGGGCCCCCAAATGTAATAGAATGGACCACAGTTTGTCCCTAGGGACCAGGTCAAATGCCGATTTTAGGTCCACAAAGATCAAATAAAGGCTGCCACCCTCCAGAAGCACTGTCTTCCAGTACAATAGTTGCAGCCTAAGAATTTGATATATTGTGGACATTCTGGCTCTAAAACCTGCCTGGTAGGGGCTAAGTATAGAATACTCCTCCATCCAGCTCTCTAATCGACCCAACAGCACTCGTGCATATATCTTCTGGGTGACATCTATGAGGCTGATTGGGCGATAGTTAGCGGGAAGGAGTGGTGAGCCCTTTTTATATATTGGAATAATTTCCGCCCCCAGCCAGGTTGTTGGAATCGACATTCCCTGCATGATAGCATTAAACAGGGTCCATAAATATGGGGCCCAAATATTTGGCTCATGACGAAAGAGGTCGCCTGGGGTCTTGTCTAGTCCCGGTGCCTTAGAGGGGGATACCCTACTTAGGGCATCCATTATCTCTTTTAAAGAAATTATTGGAGCATCAAAAACGGGTGACTGCGAGTGGGGGCACTCATTTATGGCCTGCCCTGCTTCACCCTCTACCCTTGCATATAGGGGTTCAAAGTGGGCCTTCCAAACTTCTGCCCCCAGGTTTGGTTCTATTGCCAGTTTACCCTCTGTGCTGCCAGTATTTACTAAATTCCAAAAAGACCTCATGTCCCTGGAACATAAGGCACTTTTCAGGCTTTCCCATTTATCTCCCTCCCATTGTTTCTTTGCCACATTGATTATGTTTTTGTGGGATATCTGCTTGTCTTTTATTAAGGGTCTGTCTTTGGATTTGATAGCTAGAACTAGTGCTTGCTTAGCCTTACGGCAATCGCCATTGTACCAAGGGTGACCCGGGGACTCCTTTTCCCTAGATTTTGTAATGGGGAAAAAATATTTGCCAAATCAGAAACTAGACCTTGGTGGTTGTTCTCAATTTCAAGTAAGGCAGTGGTAGAGACAGCAATTTCACTAAGTTGATTTGCAGCCTCGAGATATGGGATGACAGTTTGGTAAAGGGAGGCTAGCTTTTCCTGAGATTTACAAAGTGCCCCCCATTTAACTCTCCTCCTGCAACTAGTTAGAGTTAACCTAGGGCCGGTTGGAGGTTGGCCTGTGTGAACATCCCTGGGGCAAGGCGGTACCATCTCGAGAATCAAGGCATTGTGGTCACTGTCATATCGAGGTACAACCTTGAAATCGATCACCCGGTGCCAAGATTTGGTGCCCACCAAGATATAGTCAAGAATGGAAGAACTTCCCGGTCTGTTGTAAGTATGATTCGCCGGGGAATCAGATTTTGTACGCCCATTGCAGGCCCTAAGGGAGTGATTCAATGTGAGGGTGTTCATTTGGAGTACCAGTGGAGTCCAGGCCCGGGTTACCGGGGCATTCGGCTCTGGAATGGCCCAATGCTGGTCCTCCTCACTGACGTCACCCACAATTAGGTCTTTCAGGGGTTCAAACTGACAATTAAAGTCGCCGGCAAGGATCACCAGAGTGTTATCAGGAATGGTATACAGAAAAGTTGTCAATTGCTCAAGGGTTGTCGACTCCTGGCCATGGCTAACTGGGTGGGAATAGACATTGATTACAGCTATTCTAGTCTTGGCAGGGAAGCTCAGAATAACGCAAAGTATATCTCGAGAGGATGCCTCAACCTGTTTTGCTGTGCATCCCAGCTGCACGGCAATCCAGGTACAAAGTCCCCCTGCGGGTCTTCCCCTTCCCCCACTTGTAGCTGCTAGGCAAAAGGTCGCATAGCCGAGTCTGTGGGTGTCGTCCCTAGCCCAGGTTTCCTGGAACATGCAAATGTCATTTTCTTGGATGAAAGCTCCCCACTCCAGATGTTCTAATTTGGAGGTGAGGCCTGCAATGTTCCAGGATAGGACATGGAACTTGTGTGTGTACTTTGATGGCTGTTTTGGATTACTGGGTTCCTCTGTGATCGGCCTAGAGCCGTTCCCAGTAGTGGGACAGTCGGCTCTAGGGGGTGTGATTTCTATAATCACCCACTGATGGCCTATGGGTGTCTGGGGGGGCCTCAATAATGTGCCTATTGCAGTACAATTGGTAAAGGACCCTTCCACTCCCTCGCTTTGGGCTCCTCCCTCTCCAACAACCCTCTTGCTGACCCGATCTGCTTTCTGTCTAGAAATAACAGGACTCTTACACAACTCCCTCCATTCAGGGAGATCCCACCAATAATCCCTCTGTGAATTTAGTTCCATTTTCAGTGGCTGTGCTAGTTTTAGTCAATCTTCTGCTTCTAGGGACGCAAATCTATTTGCAAGTGGGAGATTAAAAAACAGTGGGCTTGATTGATCCTGCCCCAAAGTGATATTTTGCTGGTACTGGTGCCTAGACCCTGCCCCACAGACTGGCCGCAAACTATTTTCTGGGGCAAGTCTCGGGGGGGGGGGGGTAGAAATACCTCAGCGGGAGAGGCCAGATGCCCCCTTCCTGCCTTTGCTGGTTTTGCATTAGAAGGGACCTTACAACCTGGGGGTTTCTGAAGTTAATCACAATGGTGTCGCCAGGTATATCTTTTGGCCTCTGACCCACCCATCCCACCACGTGTAAATGAGATTTCACTATCATCCTTATACGAGAATTGGAGTTGTTTTGTCAGCCAAAAAATGCATTTATATTTTAGATCATAATGCGATTCCCTTTGCCCCCTGTTGAGTTCTGGTACTCTAGTTAGGATCATGACATACGGTGTTGAGTCTGGGGGGAGATTAATACATGGTAGGGCTGGTCTTCCCTCTACTACTTCTATTTGTGTGTCTTGCCCCTCTTTTACTCTATACTTTGGCCCCAAATGCTGCGCATTGGCTTCAACTAAAGGCATTTCTGGATAGGGACTTTGCTTCTTGCCACTCTCCCAACCCCGTCTGGGCTCCTGACTTTGTAAGCTAATGGTATCTCTTGGCTTGCTAGGAATATTCGCATGCTTAATTGCATCCTCCTTGTTACTCTGGATTTGCGGGGGCAGGCTCAGGTTGGTTTCCGGGGCGTGGTCTACTCTCAAGTGAACGGGACGGGTTTGGGACACGCGCTGCTGGGGGGGTTCGTCCACCCTAAAGTTAGCATCTAACTTGTCAACATAGGTTTCTAGCAAAGATGTAAGTTTGTCTACCCGGGAGGTCAGGATGTTCAACTCCTCCTTAATGATTTTTCTTATTTGCAACTGCAGATCCATTACCAGATTTGACACCCAGGATTGTTTTTCTGTACCTTCATTCACTATGTCCACCCAACCCTCCCTTCCCCAAGTCACCATTCTCTACAAGTTCCATAGCACCCTTCTTCCGATTTCTCCCAGACTTCATGACAATTTTGGCATTCCCTCTCTTTCCTGGACCAGAAGGGGGATCCTCAATGTGCAAGTCCAAGGTAGGTGTATCGTGTCCCAAGGCACATGTCCTGGACTGGGTCCTAGAGGAGACGGAATCTACAGTTAGCGGGGCAGATTGTATATCAGGGCTAGACGGGGAGGGACTAAGTCCGGTGTTATCGATAGCCGTCTTTCGGTCAGTTCGATTTCGGTTGATACTGCCCCTATAGCCCTCTGGAGCATCTTGTCGATAGAGGTAGGCTGGTGGCTTGTTGGCGATTGCATGGTTAATGTTTGTTTTTTCCCTGTGCAGGTGCGCCTCCCCATTTTGACTAGTTAGCAAGGACGTATTCTGCCTTATCGATCTTAAATTGCAGAGAAAAGTCCGGGGCAGCTAAAAGGCTGCACACAGCACGGGACTCCCACGTAGAAAGGAAGGAGGGGGAATTGCAAAAGCTGCTGGCCTGGCTTAAGACAGACTTAAAACAGAAAATAGGACAATTGTGGTGTAAAAGCACCCACCTTAAATTCCTACTTCCGACGTGGCTTCGTTGGCTAGAGATGATTTTCCACGGACGACTAAGGGGGGTGGCCCAGCCCTGCCTCTTCCGGGCGCAGACGGGCCCGCCCTTGGCCCGGGCACGCCCGCACGTGTCCCGCGCTGCGGAATTCCCGGCCGCAATTATAGTGCCTCCTGGCGCGCGGGAATGACATGTGCAGCGAGAGCGCCGCCCGGTGGTCCTTGGGGGTTGTGGTCCTCTGTCCCCTCCTCAGGACGTTGCAGGTGGCGGGCAAACACAGCAGTTACTAACGGGCTCCCGCGCTGCGGGAGTCCCGGCCGCAATTATAGCGCCTCCTGGCACGCGTGAATGACGTGTGCGGCGTGAGCGCCGCCCGGTGGTCCTTGGGGGTTGTGGTCCTCTGTCCCCTCCTCAGGACGTGGCAGGTGGCGTGCAAACACAGCAGTTACTAACGGGCTCAACTTGCATAAGATAACTGGCTGTGCGAAGTGGAGGCCTATTCTTTCTGGCTAAGACTCTGGTCAGCAGATGAATTGGTTCACTACTGGGCAGTTTTAAATGATGCAATTAGCAGGCCCCAGGTGTCAAACATCCCCTTGTTAAAGCACATTTAAAGCTCATGAATCAACCTAGGTGCAGCCAAGCTCTCGTCTGACCCCAGTTCAATTTCTTCTAGCACAGTTTCTTTTGTAAAAAAGTATTTCTGGCAATATGTTTGGACCACACAACGTGGCGTATTGTCTTCTGGGTCTTTAACAAATGTATTCTTAAATTAAAAAAATGGATCCCAAGTATGAAGAGTTCCTCAATTTTTTACAAGTCCCATTGCACAGGAAACTCTGTATACAGTTAAGACTGGATACTCTTCCATTAGCTTGTTTTATGAGAACTTGTTGTAATTTCTTTCCTAGCTAAGATATATGTCTGGTATGCAGTGCTGCTCAAGAAGATGTTCAGCATGTTCTCTTTTTTGTTCTGCATATAAAATTGCATGTGCAAAATGGATTAGGCCACTCTATATAAGCCTGGGGATTAGGCATTACCAGGAGGCTCAACGAATCTGCCAAGAAAATACGAATCCTAACATAGTGCTTCCCCTGTCTAATTTTCTGAAAGCAGCTTGGTATGTCAGAAGTAAAAGTCTGAACAATAAAACATTTGGGCTCAGAACCATCTATAGCACTATGCCTGTGTTTTAGGGAATGCCCAAGTAGATTTATCCAATCTTTACATTTGATAATTTGAGACTCTGAAATTGCTTTAACTAGTGAACCGCTTTTACCAGTTGGCAGTTATGAGTTTGCTTTTTGATTGCATGCTTGGTTTTTATTGGCTTTTTATCTCTTTTTAATGTTTCTAAAAAAAGTTCTCATGTTGATATGATATTTTGTATACATGTTTTTCTTTTGTCAATGAATTTATGTAAATTCGAAATGACAAATAATTAAACACTGTCGGATCGACTTTGTCATTAACATCAATGGCAAAGCCACCCCATCCTTTAACAATATATGAAATTCTCCCCTGAGGAAGGCCTTTAGAGCCCTATGGCAGGGAGCTGTATTTTGTTCAGTAAGACACATATTTTTCATATGTCTTACCTGCAACATTTTCAAATTGTTGTTTTGCTGTGAATAAAGTTATTATCCCCATTGGCTAGTACAGGGTTCCCGGTTGGCATCCCAACCTGGGTAACCCTGAATGAGACTAACTAACTGGGTCATGTAAGATATCAAATTAATCGGGACATTAAACTTTTAGAAAGTTGCCACTCTGTACTCCAGTTAGTCCAGCAGCCTCACAGAGGCCTGGCGCTACAGACAGCCTTCTGGCTACATGTGGAGATGTATGAACGACTCCCAAGTCCCGAAACAAAGGCACTAGCCAAGGAGTGAGGTGTCACCTCCTCCCACAGTATGGCCACTCAGGAGGATTAGCCAAAAGGCGAGCTTCAGAGGTTAAGTCACCTTTGGGAGGGAAGTGGCATTAACACCCCCCGAGCAGGATGCCTTTTGTTCCTGCAGACAAAGTGGAGTATGGGCCAAGGAGGGAAAACTCACCCTCAAACTGATTCTACTGGGTCGTGTAGCCCACTAGTAGCTACACTCCTAAGGTGGGCTACGAAGCTCCTTATGACCGAGGAAGGGTCATGCCATCTTGAAAGAGGCAAGAATGTGGCACTCTGGGATAGCCAAATGCCACACATCACAGGAACTTAGTCATTAGGTAGGAGAGGACCCAGTAGCATATTGGGCCCTCTCCTGGGATAAATAAGGGACTCCTGGCACTCCAACTCCCAGATCACGCTGGAATAGAGGAGAGGACTAAAGGACTGCCTTGCTGCCCTTAACCCGCAGAAAGAGGCTGCACCGCTGACAGGACTGCACCTGCTGCACTTTTGGGCTAATGAGATTGGGACTGCTCCTACGGCTCCTGCCAAGGGGAAAAGTTGGTTTACTGACTTCAGCCACAGGAGTGCCTCCAAGGATTAGTTGGCTGAACCAGCTCCAGGGACACAAGAGCTGAAGTTGCCCAAACTGATCAAGTGGTAGCCACCGTTGAAGTTTCACCATTGTCAGTTGCTGGGCTTGCAAGTCGACAAATCCGTGATAGACAAAACCTGCCTCTGAGTCTGGCTGAACCAGGAGCCCTGTCCAAGACCGGATTTGTTGCACCTAAAGGACACTAGCCCCCATCAAAGAATTTGGCTCCAACCGTGGTGCTCACTGACCAGTAGCCCAGCATCGACTGGCCTGCTACTACAATGTAGAGGATGTAATGGCAGTTTGCATGGTCTTTGGTGAGGGGTCTCTGGGGTGGCAGAACTGGTGCTGCAACCCCAGTGGACACCCTTTAGTCTTAATGCCCTAGGTACCAGGGGTACTCTTTACTAAGGACTTACAGGGGTGACTAAAGTTCTTCCAATTGTGGTAAAGTTTTAAGGAAAGAACACTGGTACTGGGAACCTGGTTAGCAGGGAACCAATGCACCTCATTCAAGGTGCATCAAAAACCAGGCAAAAAGTGGAGGGGTACTGCAACAAGAACCAGTTTCTCACACTTATGCTTTAGACAAACCTTGCTCTTAATTACTTGTTCAGCCCAGCGGTCGCTCTCTTCCAGTCTAATAACCAGATAGTCAAACTCTTTGACTCTCTCAAGGGGTTTGGAATCTACAATAATGCTGCACCTATTTGGCCTCTGCATTAAAGATCATAAATGTAGTTTCTGAGGCATTGATCTCAAGACCACGATGTTTTCAAAACTAATCAAACTTATCAACTAAGGTCTGGAGGCCTCTGGACTTTTTAGAAATCAGGAGGGTATCATCAGCGAAAAGGAACGCTGGAACTTTCTTCCTTGCCAATGTGGTTGAATCATCTGATTTCAATAAAGCATCTATAAAGCCATTGATTAAAAGCAAAAACAACGTGGGGACCAGCACAGACCCTTGGCGCACCCCTCTACTGATATCTATCTTAGCCGTAGTTCCCCCTCTGGGCCACCATGGACCCTAGCATAGTTGTCTGAGTGCAAACGGATGATAATAGATAGCAGGTCTGGGGACTTTTCCATGGCGGATAGTACTTGCCACAGCTTGGATCAAGATCAAACGCTGCGTGCAAGTCCATGAATGCAACATAAAGTTGCCCTTTCCCAACAGCACCACTTTCCTCCTGATCAGCTGAAACTTGAAAACTTGAGCGACAGTGCTCATCTTTTGCTGGACACCAGCCTGGAATTCAGTTAGGATGGAATTTTTTTAAATCCAGGCTGTAAGCTTGTCAAAGACTTGTTTCGTAAAATGTTTTTGCAGATTGTTAATTAATCTAATCGGGCAATAATTGGCATGGTCATTGTAGGATCCCTCCTTATGGATTGGGACTATTTTAGTGCCCCTCCAAGTTTCAGGGATCGGGCCCCCCTGTGGAATTGCGTTTCTCAAGATGTTCATGTATGGAAGCCATAGATCAGTGTTACAGTGTTAAAGCTCAGCAGGAATTTTTAGATTTTTGAGAGTTCAAAGCTGCTTTGATAACGGTTAGTGAGAAAGATGGATTGATCAGGACAGGTCAAATAAAAGGTGTGCGGAGGCGAGGAAGAACACTCCACCTGGCGATAGCACAGTGCCTCAAAATGGGACTCCCAGTCACTGAGTAACACTTTAGATTCAGGTTTTCTATGCCCCACTTTACCCTCGTGTGAGCAGATGCCAGAAGAGCTTTGAGTCTTTACTCTATGCTGCCTCAAGCAATTAGTTCATGGTTGTTTTCTCCCAATCTGTCTTTGCAGCCTGTAGTGTTTGCCTATAACAGGCTGTAGCAGCTCTTATGCAACCTCTTTCTCCCAGCATGACAGCATCTATGAGTTCTAATTTCTTAGATCTGCAGCTTGTGTTGAACCACTCATTTGATTTCAATCTGCAGCCCTTACCACACCAATTTTTGGTAAAATGCCCTCCTATTCCCTCAAAGAGGGCATTATGAACCTCCAAAATGTCACTAGTCCTGGGGGATTGGGATCGAAAAGAATCAAGGGCAGTGGAGGTAGTAGTCCTAATGGATTTCAGTGCAGCATTATTTGATTCAAGAGAGACCCACCTGACTGTCCTGCTGGTATTATTTATGATAACATTGTTGTTCCCCTTATCGAATGCATTATGTAACCAATTTTATTTTGTTTGATATTGGCCCCTTCAGGAGAAGAGTTAATGGATCATGATCCCTTTCTATTCTCGGGGTTACAAAAACGTTGGACAGCTCGGCCAAAATTAAAGATTGATAAAAAGACAGAGGCAGGTCTGGTGTCTGAGGGAGAATGCCCATTGCAAGCTCTAAAGCCATAGGAAAAAATTCCTTCCTCACCTGGTAAGCTACCTTTGACACATGCCTAACCGGAGGAGAATTAATTCCTGGTATACCCCAATGGGCATCCTCCTCCTTACTAATGTCCTCAATAAGTGGGGAAGGTTAAAAGCTAACAGAGTCACCTCCGATTATAATACATTAATTTTTATTTGAGGACTTCAAAAAACAATTTAAAAAGGACAAAATGGGAGAATCCATCCTGGCTGATGAGGGGCGAAACCGAAACCGGTCCTAGGATGCTTGTTTCTGGTCCAGGGAGGACCTGGCTTGGCAGTTCGGGCTGGGCTGTTCCCATGAGGCACAGGGTCACAACTGATTTGCATATAGCTGGGTCTGAACTGGGTTGGCATGGTGAGCAAAAGAATGATGGATTTAACCCAGATCTCTTGACTGTGGGTGAATGTTTTGATTTGTTCTGCATTCCGTCCATCAATTGTGTGCCTTTTGTTTTGTTTCAGTGGTTTTAGGCCCAAAGGGAAGAGGTAGGACTTGGCCCAGTTACTTTTAAGGCCGGAGAAGTTCCTAAAGGTGTCCCACATTTCCTCAAGGCGTGCTAGCGTCTCATGTGCATTGCTGTGGTAGATCAGGGCATCAACCGCGTATAGTGAGTTGTGCCATCCACGAGTCGCACTCTTATGCGGAGTAAGCACAGCAGGGGTTCCATGGCAAGTGCTAATATAAGTGGGGAGAGAGGGCAGCCCTGGCGGGTGCCACTGCCTATTATAAATCTGCCTGAAATGACCATGCCCGGCTTTACTCTGGCTGATGTGGCACCCTGTAGAGTGTATGAATCCCAAGAACACAGGGCCCATGCCCATTTTGTTCTTGTACTGCTGAGATAAGACCAGCCCAGGATATCAAATGTCTTTTCAGTGTCAAGAGACACTGCTAAACAGCCTGTCTGTGGTTGTGTTATTTCCCATGAGGCACAATAATATCAGTATATTGAAGAATGTGTTACTGTCAGGACCCCACTACTGGCAACAGTCGGTTTGCAAGCACTTTCCTTAATATTTTGTAATCTAAGTTTATTAGGGACAGGGGTCTATATGATTTTACAGCTGTAGGTTCCCAGTTGGAGCAATTTCAGGTATAAATGAGCATTGTAGGTGGAGTAGAATTTGATGGGTAAACCATCGAACCCCGGCGTTTTGGTATGTGCAAACTAAGTTATAGCCATATGTATCTCATTTATCTGAAGGGGTTCGTCCAGTTTGCTTTGTTGCAGCGGGTCTATGGAGGGAATCTGGTTGCCCTGGACTTATTCAATAAGATGGTCTGAGGGCAATACTTTGTTTCCTGTGCATAGGGTGGAGTGGTAGTCGCGGAAGGGCGCATTTATGTCAACTCGTTAAATCAATGCTGTAGGGCTGTTTGACATATCCCTACGCAGTAGCCATGCTAGCAGTTCCCCTGCTTTTTCTCCTTCCTTGTGCTGCCAAGTTATGTAATGTTTGTAATCCAGCTCGCCCAGCCTATGTAGTAGCTATGTATGTTTATGCTTCAAGGCCCTAAGTTTTGTGCCTCTGTCCAGATGTGGGAAAATCTTTTTCAAGCAGGCGCAGCTGTTTTGGTATGTGGTATGTCTGGCATGTTTCACCCCCATGTAGTTTCTATGCATTGACCCCGAACTGCCACCTTGAAGGCCTCCTACTCCGTCACCCTATTTTGGGTCGAGCCCATGTCTGTGAAGTAATTAAATAAGTGGGTGCCGATCGCGTCTCGGAAGGGCTAATCTTGGAGTACCTCAGATCCGGAGACTCCAAGTAGGTATCTTGGCTCTGCTTTTGCCCCACTTCACCATTTTCAGTGGATTCTGGTCGGAAATGGTGCGAGTCAGGTATTCCATATTCTGCTGTTGTCATTTATGGTGGCAGTGCAGAGGAACAAGTACAGCCTAGCATGTAGTTTATGTAATTGGGAATAAGAGTACTCTCTGTGGTTAGCGTTTCTCATTCTCCAAGCATCCCACACCTGCATGTTCCCCACCCACAGCTGGTATGAGTGCTTTGTGTTAATGCAGGTAGTACCCTGCAGTGGTGGTGGTGGTGAGCAGTCTATGTTGAGATCTAGGGTGCAGTTCAAGTCGCCCCTCATATGTATGGTGTCAGTGGGGCCTGTATCAGCATCTGGGTTATTCACTTCAGGAAGTATGAATTTGGATCATATAATGCCACTAGACCCAGTGGGGCTCCACCGAGACGTCCCTCAAGTATGAGGTACTTGCCCTCTGGATCCACCCTGCTGGAGTCTGCCAGGTATGGGACCCCCGTTGCTATCCATATTAAAGTCCCTCTAGCATATGCCAACTAGGTTGTGCCATGTATCTTGTCCCCCGCCACCTCTTGTGTAACTTTGCGAGTTCAGTGATAGTCAAGTTTGTCTCTTGTAGACATGTGATTTGTATGTGTCTGCGTTTGAGATAGGCATAAACTGTGTTTTTTTTGCAGAGTATGGTCATGCCCCATATGTTCCAAGTCAGGATGCTATATGCGGGCATCATTGGCAGCAGGAGGCCTGGAATTAGGTCTCTGTCTTGTATGTGTGTCGACAACTGGTTGTGCAGCGCACTGGTCCCTGAGAGTCTCTGTGGGGTGAGCCACTCCACCTTGAGGTGTCTCGTTGTGTAGGCTAATGGGGGGGATCCGCTGCACTCCTGAGTGCCTAAGTGGGGCAATATCTGTATGTGATGTATCGTATGTCACTCTGTAACCATGGTGAACTTCAGTAACTAACTTCCCCTTTTCCCCCTCTCTGCATATCACATGTCATACCTCGTACCATGCACATAACATAAACACATTTAAAATGTAACCTCAGCGAGGAAGTCAGTTTTTCTCTTTCCGGTGTGCAGGCAGCGTCATCTCATCTGCCACCAAGGCCCTCAGACGATCGGTGTGACTGCTATCACACTCATTTAATGTATGTCTCATAGTTCTTGTGGCAGCAATGGTGGGATTGCGAAGGGGTACAGGCACCGGAGTCTGCTGGTCATGCAAAATCATATGCCAGTCTGGGCGTGAGAACCGGTCCAGTAGGTCAAAAAGCAGTCGAGTGACTGGTTCCAGTGTTCGAGCCATTTTTGGAGTTTAAGGCTGCATAGGGATTCCGGCTGTGATGTAACGTCTGTCACAGCCTGTGCTCTGGGAATCGCCATTTGTTTTGAGTCGGGGGTACTCCCGGTCTTCCTCTTCCATTGGCGTTTACATTCCCAACCAAGGGACAATTTCTCTCCCCCCATTGGGAGCGGCAATCTTTTCCACTGCAGCCAGGCCCACGCCTCCTCCAGAGTTTGAAAAAAGTGCATTTTGTCTCCGTCCACGACTTTGTTTGGCTGGGAAGAGAAGGGCTTATTTTATGCCCAGCAGATGCAATTACTCCTTCACAGCTATGTAGGAGTCAAGGCGCTGTTGTACTTTTGCAATGTAATCTAGGTAGGTTATGATGGTGGCACTATCTTAGAACATTGGCCTTTAGTTCAGAAGATATGTTGTATGAGGTCCTGGTCTCTGTAATTGAGCAGCCTGGCGATTATTGGGTGGGTAATTGATCCTGGAGGTGGAGGTTGTCCCGGGATATGGTGTGGCCTTTGAATGGAGAAGAACATTGGAAGGTTGCCCTCGAGTACTGACGGACAGCCATTTTTCAAGGAAGTGTTCCATGTTCGGGAGCCCGGCTCGTTCAGATATGCCCAGGAAACGTACATCGTTGGACTTTGAGCGGCCCCGTCTGCATCTTCCAGCTGCGACTGCATTTGTTTCACTTCCACTGTTTGAAGTGCAGGCCACATTGTGGTAAGAGTCAATACCGCCTAATCCATCCTCTCCATGAGCTTTTGTGATCCGTCTGTAGTAGGTTCCCCTGTATGGTGTCTGCATCTATCCTAGACTCCAGGGAACCCTGGTATCCAGGCCTGCTTGCAGGACCTTTTCAAATTGCCCAGAGTGTTTTCTGAGGGTGGAATCCAAATGGCTGAGCGGCCTGCCCGCTGTCAAGTTTAGGGCTGTTAGGAGTTCTAGGATGTTCCTGTTCGTGGCAGTAGAAAGTTTATCCTGCTTGGGTTTCACCATCCTTGTGTTGCAATGTGAGATGAATGATCAAAGGTCATTTCCCATACTCTTTGTCAGATGGTTTGGGCACAATAAAGCTACAAGGCAATGCTATCCTTGCTTCTTGACGCAGGGGTTCCAGCGAAGAAATCTTAGCATGGCTTAAACGTTGCTGTAGAAGGACGCACTTTCTCTGGTGCTCAGGTCAAAGAAAACGTTTTTCTCTTTGAAAATCATTTTTTCAGGTCTGAGCCACAAATAATAGTCAAGGGCTGTGGGGCACACTTGCCTTATTTATAGTTAAAATGGCTATGTGGTTGTATAGTTTAGTGTCTTGGGAGCTGCCCCAGTCTTTCTATCCACTTAACTAGACCAAGCTATATGAATAAGTGGTGGAGGCTGAATTCATTTGCACACAAACTACTTTTGAGCCTAAATTTAAACATGGTGGTAAGTGAAGCATCACCAAAAATCGACAGAGCTCCTCCTGTCTATCTTACTGTGCATCCCCTCACTCTGTTACAGGGGTGACTGAAGGTGGTGTTACTGATGGAAAAGCTGCTGCTTGCACCTGCTATTGGGAAAACCATCATGCCTTCGATGAGGCTCATAGAAAAATTGCACAGTGTTACAGGGAGGGGGCAGGGTCTGATGTGACAAGTGTGCAAATGCGCCATGTGGCGCATTTTAAGTTAGGGGATTAAGTCCCCTTGAATCCTGAGGGTCCCTGGGTGCCAACTAGCCCACCAGGTACCTCCAGTATGCCCCAGGGAGCTGCGTTGCAGAGAGGTGTTCAGAGGACACGCCCCTTTTTACACCTCTCTGCAACGCAGCGGTTTGGCGCATACTGGAGGTACATGGTGGGCTAGTTGGCCCCCAGGAACCCTCAGGATTGAAGGGAACTTAATTCCGTAATTTACAATGTGCCAGGGGGTGCTTTTGCACACTTGGTATGTCAGGCCCCGCTCACTCCCTGCACCACTGTGCAAACGCGCCCCCTGGCGCGTTGTAAATTGGGGGATTAATTCCCCTTGAATCCTGAGGGTCCCTGAGGGCCAACTAGCCCACCAGGTACCTCCAGTAAGCGCCACAGAGCTGCGTTGCAGAGAGGTGTAAAGGGGCGTGGCCTCTGAACACTCTCTGCAACGCAGCTCCTGGCGCATACTGGAGGTACCTGGTGGGCTAGTTTGCCCCAGGGACCCTCAGGATTGAAGGGACTTAATCCCCCAATTTACAATGTGCCAGGGGGTGCGTTTGCACACTTGCTATGTCTGGACCCGCCCCCTCCCTGCACCACTGTGCAAACGCGCCCCCTGGCGCGTTGTAAAATGGGGGATTAATTCCCCTTGAGTCCTGAGGGTCCCTGAGGGCCAACTAGCCCACCAGGTACCTCCAGTAAGCGCCACAGAGTTGCTTTGCAGAGAGGTGTAAAAAGGGGCGTGGCCTCTGAACACCTCTCTGCAACGCAGCTCCCTGGCACATACTGGAGGTTCCTGGTGGGCTAGTTGGCCCCCAGGGACCCTCAGTATTCAAAGGGAATTAATTCCCCAACTTACAACGCACCAGGGGGCGCGTTTGCTGAGTGCTGCAGGGAGGGGGCGGGGCCTAGCCGCGATGCCGTTTATTTTTTTTTATTTTTTTAAGAAGGGTTACAAAGGTTGATTGGTCACTTTTCTGTTGCTTATTGCTGTATTTGAGTGTCAAACTGGTACTGAGGTGAGCCCTTTTCCCAGATAGTCTTAACATGTATAAAAATTACAAAATGATGGGGTAATATTCACACAAAATGTGTCACATTGCACCATATAATTTGCCTTTTTGCCGCATAATTTAGACAATCATGTTGCATAATTTTACCCTTCCCTGTTGCATAATTTCAGTGGCTTGGTCTTTGAATAATCAAACACTATGGCTAACTAAATCTCTGACACATGCCTGGTACTTATTTACATAGTGCGGGCTGTGTAGTTCTCTCACTCAGTTCCCACAATATTCAGGTTTCCTTCCCCCCCAACCCCCACTGTGAATTATATATCTGTGTGGTGTGCGACCTGCTCACCCAGTGTGATGGCATTACATTCAAAGCCCGCTTTGTACATTTTCACATAAAAAAGACTTGGTGGGATCAGTTGTGTGGCCCAGCTTCAGTGCATCCCATACCCATAAAAGGAGTTTTGCCTTTGTGCAGTGTGCATCCCTGGTTCTCTTGTGACAACTTCAAGCTTTCCCCAATGAATTATGTTTATGACTTGAGGTCAGTCCTGGCCACTGTGTGCTGTGGGGATCCACCGAGCTGCTGCCTTTACAACCCAGAGTAGGACAATAATCATATTTTTATGTAAAGGTCTGGGAAAGGAGTCATGGTAAATACTGAAATATGAAATAGCAGTTGAATTATTTAAAGCCTGTTTTCACGCTTTCTGTCACAGCATCACAGAAGTGAAGGCCTGCTCTTTCCAGGTGTCACATGAGGTGGGTAAGGCCGCGAACTGCTATTTAAAATAATGGGGATTTTAGTGTTGTAGGTACACCTGCGCACACTTACAAAAATATGAAACACCCTCTTGTGTATAAGGGACTGGTGCATCACGGTTTTGCACAAGTTTGTAAATTCACCCCTTTCTTCTTCTCAAAAAGGGAAACGGACAAACAAAAATAATATTTACAGTGCCTGACCGAACTATTATTTTGCGCTGTCAATACAGTTGTGTGTGTTTTTAGCACGGTAAATAATAGGTGCTTCTGTTACCTAACTAGCCCTCTTTCCTAAATACACTGCTCATCAAGTCCGATTCAGGGTCCACCGGAAACGAAATTACAACTATTTACTATCACAATGACTGTGCAGTTTCCATATACAAATCTTGCCATCTCAAATGTGGGTGAAATGTGTGCGATAAATATCCTCAGATTTATCAACTTAGTGAGTGGAAAATCATGCAGTATTAGAGCATGTTGTCGCACCGTAGAAGGGCCTTTTTAAAGTTCACTGGTCACCTTTCAATTGCTTATTGCTGTATTTAGGTGTTAAACTGGTACTAATGAGGTGAAACATTTGCCCACACACTATCAACATGTAAAAATCACAAAATAATAAAGTAATAGTTTCATAAAATATTCCATGTTGCGTTTCTTATTTTGGTTTTTCTGCCTCATAATTTAGTCAACACTGCCGCATAATTTGGCCCTCTCCCATCACATAATTCTAAGGGACTGGTTACCTCCCATCTGAAATGTTTAACTGGTAATGATGTTGTGGTATTACACCCAGGAAATACTGAAGCTTGGATTGAGACGCTAGGCCGTATCTCTCCCCTACTGACTGTAAAGGTAATTAAAAACGTGGAATGGTGTTGGCATTTGTTCATGAACTCCCTACACCATTGTTGACAGGACAGAATTCCAGGTGGTTAGCTCAGTTAGTCAATGTCCCTACTGCAGAGAACTGTGTGCAGCCTGCAGGTTACAAGCTTGGACCTCGGCCTTCCATCTTGTTGAGATTGATAAAATGAGTACCATTGTGTAACAGTAACTCTTGTAATGTACGTAGCCGTAAAGTTGGGAGAATGGCCGCGACTACTGCATGGTAACATTATTCAAATTGAAACAGTTACAAAAAATGTTCCGATTGCGTTCAGTTTTAGTTATCAGTTTGCTGGCTTTTTGGATAATTCATCTTGTTGCAAAACTTATGAGAGCTTGAGCTCTGCTTTATAGATTTATGTTCCTTCCCTTCTGTTCATTTTTTATCTCTTGCTGTTTGGAATAAGTTATTCATTTCGCTACACACCTGTGAATATGTTTTACAGCTTGTTTCTGGTAAGGGATTCGAACAGTGAGTTTATGGTGTCTACGTTTTACATGTTGCAATTAAAAGGCGCATGTTAATGCCTTGCCTGACATGCTACCAATGTTGTCCCGGCGGCCCTGCTGTATTTTCTGAGCCACTGCCCAGCAAGGAACAGGTTCGCCATTTTCTGTGTCCTGCACTCATGACATTTTTTAATAATCACCCTGCGAGCTTCTTTCCAAATTCAGTTCGCCATGGTCTGCTTGTTCAAAACAAAGGTACAATATATGATTCAAATACGATGCCAATAGATGTTGCGGGGGGGCCGTGTGCCCCCCGCAAATATTTATGGAAAGCCCCGGGGTGGCGGTCCCGGGGCTGCGGGGGCCTCCTGGGCCCCCGCAATTACATCATCGCATGCCCCGGGACTTGGCCCACCCGGGGGCTAAATAATAACAAAGCGCGGAGTCCGCGCTGCTTCGTTTTTATTTTCGGCCGAAATTGCGCTGGGTGCTCGAATCTCGCCAATTTAAAAAAAAATTTTTTGCCCTGGGGGTCCTTGTGGGACCCCTGAGCAGGCCTAGGGGTCTGGGTTGTTTCTACCCTGCCCCCTTTTCTTGTTTTTGCGTTTGTTTCCCTGTTTTCTTGTGCCTCGGTTACCGAGGCACTAAGATGGCTGCCAACACTTCCTGGTTTGGAGTGTTGACAGCCAATTAGAATAAAGCTCGTGATCGGGAGGGTGCGCGGATCCTCCGTGCCTCTAAATATCGAACCTTTTATTTTTTGATTTTCTCAGCAACTACTGAACAGATTTACACCATTTAAGAAAAAGAGTTCTTTCTGAAACAAGGGCTACCTTTTTGCCAAATTTGGTGCAATTCCGTTCAGCAGTTCGGGCTGTAGCCGTGTCTAAAGTTTCCTATGGGAATTAACATGGAGAAAACATGTTTTGGGACCCCCCTTTTTTCTCGGCCCCCGCTTGCCGAATCACCCCGAAACTTTCAAAACAGGAGCTGACCGGAGCGCCCCACTAGTTTTGAAAATTTCGCAATGATTCGTCAACCGGCGCCAAAGTTATTGGGAAAAGAAAAAACGCTTTTTGAATAGAAACAAGGTCCTCACTATAACTACCTAATGGCGACCGCCAGTAGGTAATATATCCGAAATCACCAACTTCTTTCTCACAAAGACAACGCTCACTCAAGAATATGTGCACTAGCAAAACGGCTTTTCTCCATAGCAAGACGCCTTTTGTCCATTGCTGGCCTTCATCAAGTGAATTGCATCCACTATTGCCTACAAATTTGGGCATTTATTGAAATATGGAGCGCCAAAAGACCGCTAATGCTTATATGTTTTAATTATTTTAATTAAGTGTAAGATTTTTTTAATTCTTTGCGATATCATGGATTTGTGCTGTATTTTATGCACTTTTATGTTCTACTTTCAATTAGACTGAACAAAGATATTAAATTGTTGTGTGTATATATATATATATATGTGTGTATGTTTATATGTATGTCTGTATATATGTTTATGCATATATGTATGTTTGTATAAATGTGTATGTATGTCTGTATATATGTGTACGCATATATGCACGTGTGTATATATGTGTGTGTATATGTATGTGTGTATGTATATATATATATATATATATATATATATATATATATTCACTGAAAAAACCACAGGTTTCAGGGACGTTATAGTTAGTTGGACATTTCACTCGTACAAAACCAGAGAAATTCGGCCGTTATAGTTAGTTCAGCTAACTATAACTCGCGCCCCGCAATGCACTGCTGATGACGTCACATATTACATCATTCATGACATGGTCAGTGACATCACTGATGACATCATCCACGTGATAATCTGATGCACCTCCTCATACCCTAATATAACCTTTAATACACCCACTCTAAAGTACAGACTACCATTTTCGAAACCATAGACAAACCAATAACAGTTAGTACATACCCACTCACTAATTCCTAGGTCTACACACACAACCACTCATTCACCCATACAGTCACTCATACATGCAGTCAACCATCAATACGGCACTATCATATGCACTCACATATCTATACAGACACTCACACACCGCCACTCATCCATAGAGTTACTCACACACCTAGTCAGTCATGCAAAGAATCAATCACACTCCCATTTACTCACCTATACTGTTATACACACACCACCTCACTTATTCAAACATATACTAACACATACTTACACTCTTATACAATAACTAATACAAGCACACACTCATCCATACAGCCACTCTCACCATCACTCACTCTCACATATAGTCATTTATATACTCCAACACTCACATATACTGCCTTTCACATATGCAGTTACTCACACATGTACCACTAAGACATCCATTCACTCACCAACACACCCATACACACACTCACCCACCCATACAGCCCTTCACAGATGCACTCTTGAACCCATACACCCAGTGAATCACCCACTCACACATCTATGCACAGAGTCACACACCCCACCCACCCACACAGATACTCAGGCACCCATACAGATACTTAGACAATCAATCAATAACCCATATAGACCCTCATTTAGCTACTCACCAACCCATGCAACCGCTTACACACCAACTGACAAACTAAACTGTGTGAATGTCTGTATCAGTCACTAACCCATGCATTCAGTAAGACACATTTAATCACTCACTTATACAGTCAGTCACGCACCTACTAAATCATCCATTCAGACACTTATACACCCACTCATTCTTCAATACACCTTGGCCTATATATATATAAAACATATTTATACTTTACAGAAACACACAGTCACTGGATGATGTCATCAGTGATGTCATCAGTGATGTCATTTGAGATGTCATCAGTGATGTCACTGACCATGTCATGAAAGATGTAATATGTGACGTCATCAGCAGTGCATTGCGGGGGCGCGAGTTATAGTTAGCTGAACTAACTATAACGGCCGAATTTCTCTGGTTTTGTACAAGTGAAATGTCCAACTAACTATAACGTCCCTGAAACCTGTGGTTTTTTCAGTCAATTTCTAAGGTTTTTTAAATGCTAATTTCTAACTATAACGTCCCTGAAACCTATGGTTTTTCAGTGAATTTCAAAGATTTTTAAATGCTAACTTTCAACTATAACGTCCCTGAAACCTGTGGTTTTTCAGTGAATTTCAAAGGTTTTGTAAATGCTAATTTCTAACTATGCCTACAGAGGTAGGACATGTGCAGAAAGAGGAAGAAAGGCGCAGAAAGAAGCAAGAGAAATGCAGAAAGAGGCAACAGAAGTCCAGAAAGACGAAGAAAGGTGCAGAAAGAACCAAGAGATGTGCACAAAGAACCAACAGAGGAGCAGAAAGAGGCATTAATGCAAAGTCATCCTGTGCCCCCAACTTTTTGCTGACGGGTACTAGTGGTAACTGACCCTGACTAGCCAGGCCCGGAGCCAGTGCTATGCTGAAAGACAGAATACAGTGAAAACACCTACATACACTAGGGTACACTATGGGTTGGGCTACCCCTGTGATTGGCATGACTTCCCCTGTAAGGCCCTAGTACATAATAGGGCAGGGGGATTAAAACTACCTCTAACTAAGACAGACAGAAGCAAATGAGGTGCAGAAAGAGGCAACAGACGTGCAGAAAGAGGGAAGAGAACTGCAGAAAAAGGCAAGAAAAGTACAGAAAGAGACAAAAGAGGTACATAAAGAGACAACAGGGGTGCAGAAAGAAGCATGAAAAGTGCAGAATGAAGCAACGGGTGCAGAAAGAGGCAAGAGAAGTGTAGAAAGGAGCAAGTGAGGTGCAGAAAGAGCCAACAGAGGTGCAAAAAGAGGCAAGAGAGGTGCAGAAACAGGCAAGAGAAGTGCAGAAAGAGGGAAGAGAACTGCAGAAAAAGGCAAAAAAAGTGCAGAAAGAGACAAAAGAGGTACATAAAGACACAACAGGGGTGCAGAATGAAGCAAGACAGGTGCAGAAAGAAGCATGGAAAGTGCAGAATGAAGCAACGGGTGCAGAAAGAGGCAAGAGAAGTGTAGAAAGGAGCAAGTGAGGTGCAGAAAGAGCCAACAGAGGTGCAAAAAGAGGTGCAGAAACAGGCAAGACAAGTGCACAAAGAGGCAAGAGAATTGCTGAAAGAAGCAACAGAGGTGTAGAAAGAAGCAAGAAAAGTGCAGAATGAAGCAACAGGGGTGCAGAAAGAGGCAAGAGAAGTGTAGAAAGGAGCAAGTGAGGTGCAGAAAGAGCCAACAGAGGTGCAAAAAGAGGCAAGAGAGGTGCAGAAACATGCAAGAGAAGTGCACAAAGAGGCAAGAGAATTGCTGAAAGAAGCAACAGAGGTGTAGAAAGAAGCAAGAAAAGTGCAGAAAGAGGCAAGTGAGATGCAAAAACAGGCAGGAAAGGTACAGAAAGAGGGAAGACGAGTGCAGAAAGAAGCAAATGAGGTTCAGAAAGAGGCAACAGACTTGCAGAAAGATGGAAGAGAACTGCAGGAAAAGTGCAGAAAGAGGCAAAAAAGGTACATAAAGAGACAACGGGTGCAGAAAGAAGCAAGACAGGTGCAGAAAGAAGCATGGAAAGTGCAGAAGGAAGCAACAGGGCTGCAGAAAGAGGCAAGAGAGGTGCACAAAGAGGCAAGAGAGTTACAGAAAGAGGCAAATGACATGCAGAAGGAGGCAAGAGAACTGCAGAAAGAGGCAATAGAGGTGCAGAAAGAGGCAAGTGAGATGTAAAAACAGGCAGGAAAGGTACAGAAAGAGGGAAGACGAGTGCAGAAAGAGACAACAAGGGTGCAGAAAGAGGAAACAGACGTGCAGAAAGAAGGAAGAGAACTGCAGAAAAAGGCAAGAAAAGTGCAGAAAGAGACAAAAGACGTACATAAAGAGACAACAGGGGTGCAGAAAGAAGCAAGACAGGTGCAGAAAGAAGCATGGAAAGTGCAGAATGAAGCAACAGGGGTGCAGAAAGAGGCAAGAGAAGTGTAGAAAGGAGCAAGTGAGGTGCAGAAAGAGCCAACAGAGGTGCAAAAAGAGGCAAGAGAGGTGCAGAAACAGGCAAGACAAGTGCACAAAGAGGCAAGAGAATTGCTGAAAGAAGCAACAGGGGTGTAGAAAGAAGCAAGAAAAGTGCAGAAAGAGGCAACAGGGGTGCAGAAAGAAGCAAATGAGGTGCAGAAAGAGGCAACAGACGTGCAGAAAGATGGAAGAGAACTGCAGAAAAAGGCAAGAAAAGTGCAGAAAGAGGCAAAAGAGGTACATAAAGAGACACCAGGGGTGCAGAAAGAAGCAAGACAGGTGCAGAATGAAGCATGGAAAGTGCAGAATGAAGCAACAGGGGTGCAGAAAGAGGCAAGAGAAGTATAGAAAGGAGCAAGTGAGGTGCAGAAAGAGCCAACAGAGGTGCAAAAAGAGGCAAGAGAGGTGCAGAAACAGGGAAGACAAGTGCACAAAGAGGCAAGAGAATTGCTGAAAGAAGCAACAGAGGTGTAGAAAGAAGCAAGAAAAGTGCAGAAAGAGGCAAGTGAGATGCAAAAACAGGCAGGAAAGGTACAGAAAGAGGGAAGACGAGTGCAGAGAGAGACAACAGGGGTGCAGAAAGAAGCAAATGAGGTGCAGAAAGAGGCAGCAGACGTGCAAAAAGAGGGAAGAGAGGTGCAGAAACAGGCAAGAAAAGTGCAGAAAGAGGCAAAAGAGGTACATAAAGAGACACCAGGGGTGCAGAAAGAAGCAAGACAGGTGCAGAATGAAGCATGGAAAGTGCAGAATGAAGCAACAGGGGTGCAGAAAGAGGCAAGAGAAGTGTAGAAAGGAGCAAGTGAGGTGCAGAAAGAGCCAACAGAGGTGCAAAAAGAGGCAAGAGAGGTGCAGAAACAGGCAAGACAAGTGCACAAAGAGGCAAGAGAATTGCTGAAAGAAGCAACAGGGGTGTAGAAAGAAGCAAGAAAAGTGCAGAAAGAGGCAAGTGAGATGCAAAAACAGGAAGGAAAGGTACGGAAAGAGGGAAGGCGAGTGCAGAAAGAGACAACAGGGGTGCAGAAAGAAGCAATGAGGTGCAGAAAGAGGCAACAGACGTACAGAAAGAGGGAAGAGAGGTGCAGAAAAAGGCAAGAAAAGTGCAGAAAGAGGCAAAAGAGGTATCTAAAGAGACAACAGGGGTGCAGAAAGAAGCAAGACAGGTGCAGAAAGAAGCATGGAAAGTGCAGAATGAAGCAACAGGGATGCAGAAAGAGGCAAGAGAGGTGCACAAAGAGGCGAGAGAGTTACAGAAAGAGGCAAGTGAAGTGCAGAAGGAGGCAAGAGAACTGCAGAAAGAGGCAATAGAGGTGCAGAAAGAGGCAAGTGAGATGCAAAAACAGGCAGGAAAGGTACAGAAAGAGGGAAGACGAGTGCAGAGAGAGACAACAGGGGTGCAGAAAGAAGCAAATGAGGTGCAGAAAGAGGCAGCAGACGTGCAAAAAGAGGGAAGAGAGGTGCAGAAACAGGCAAGAAAAGTGCAGAAAGAGGCAAAAGAGGTACATAGACACCAGGGGTGCAGAAAGAAGCAAGACAGGTGCAGAAAGAAGCATGGAAAGTGCAGAATGAAGCAACAGGGGTGCAGAAAGAGGGCAAGAGAAGTGTAGAAAGGAGCAAGTGAGGTGCAGAAAGAGCCAACAGAGGTGCAAAAGAGGCAAGAGAGGTGCAAAAGAGGCAAGAGAGGTGCAGAAACAGGCAAGAGAAGTGCACAAAGAGGCAAGAGAATTGCTGAAAGAAGCAACAGAGGTGTAGAAAGAATCAAGAAAAGTGCAGAAAGAGGCAAGTGAGATGCAAAAACAGGCAGGAAAGGTACAGAAAGAGGGAAGACGAGTACAGAAAGAGACAACATGGGTGCAGAAAGAAGCAAATGAGGTGCAGAAAGAGGCAACAGACGTGCAGAAAGAGGCAAGAGAGGCGCAGAGGGAAGCAAGAGTGGCTTGCACTCCATTAGTACCAATTTAACACCCACATTTAGCAATAAGTAACAGGTGACCATTCTAGGTTTGCAAAGGTCCTTCCACTTCCTGTAACACTTGTCGCTGTATTTTTGGTAACGTTTGACCCGTTTCAGCTAGAAACAAGGCTTTGTTTGTTCAAATCTGCAGATTAGGGTGCAGATGATGAATTATGTGGCTAATGCAGAAAATGTATAATTGTGCAAAAGTCGGTGCAGCCAAACAGTCACATAATTCCAGTGGCCCTGCTCATACCTCTGACTAGGTCCACAAGTGCTCCTCAGTGATTCCATCTTTTTTTGTCTCACTGAGTTCATAGTTGAGCTTCTATGCAAGCGAGGAAGACTAAACCTGAGGTTACCACTCCACAACACAGACTACCATACCACATAATTACTCTCCATAACACATAATCCCACTCTACATAATTCCTATACACTAAATACCACATACTTTCTATCCACATAATTTCACTGCAGAACATATCACATAATTCCACTACACACAACGTACATCCACTCCACTCCAAAAAACATTAGTAAAAAACTTTTGCATTTACAACGCCAATAGCTCTAATTCTCGCAAATGCGAAACCTATTACATTGCAAACACTTCTTTAACTAGTAGTCGCGTTTGCAGAGTGGTGGAGAAAGGGTGCTGGGCCTCCGACCAGCGCTCAGGAATTCCGGTGCGTAGGGCTTACAGGAGGTACCAGTAGGGCTTCTTGGCCCCTGTTAGACCTGGCATCCTTGGCGTGGGTCTCCCTTCCATTTTTTTCGTAATGCCTCCACTGTTGCCGATATGTTTTTGCTGGACTAGATGCTCATGGGCACTTTGCCGCTGCTAATCAGTGCCAAAGTGCAAGTGCTCCCTATCGTTAATTGATATATGTATTAGTGACTCCATGATTGGATGATTGGTTTACTTGTCAGTCCCTAGTACAGTGCACTCAGTGTGCCCAGGGCTTGTAAATCCAATGCCGCTGGTGGGCTTGCAGCACTGGTTGTGCCACCCACAGAAGCGGCTTGTAAAGGTGTCTCAGGCCTGCCATCGCAGAGCCTGTGTGCAGCCTAGGGCTGCCATGTCGACTTGGTGAGTACACCCACTTACCAGTCCCTAAACCTTCCCTTTACTGCATGTTGGTCACCCCTAAAGTAGGCCCTAGGGCAGGGTGCATTGTAAGTATAAGGTAGGACATGCCCTGGTGTGTGTGGCATGTCCTAATAGTGAATTACAGCCATTTTCGTTTTTCACTATTGCAAGGCTACCTGCTCCCCATAGGCCAGAATGGGCAGACTGACTATTACACCTTATAGTCAGAACTGACCCCGGGAACATGGTAGAAAAACGAATTTAGTATGCCTGAACCCAGGATGATAAAATACATCTTTTAGTGAAGTTGGTTTTAACATTCTGTGTTTGAAAATACCACTTTTAGAAAGTGGGTATTTTCTTGCCTAACTATCCAAGCCTGCCGCTGCTAGGTTGTGTATTCCTTGTCTGGAGATTGAGTGACAGGGGCTGGGGGTGGCTACAGGAGACAGGGTGAGTCAGCGCAGGGCTGAATAGAAAGATCTGCATCCAGAGTGGAGGGAGGAGTTGCAACCTGGGTCTGAATAGGGCTGTGCCTGCCTTCCACAATGCTGGCTCCACCTCCTGCCGGGCGGCTGAGCACTCTGCCCCACATTCTGAAAGGAAAGAAGGAGTCAGAAAACAAAGTGCTCCAGGACTGACCAGAACTGGTTTTGGACTAGGCAGAGGACTCTGCCTCCAGAGAACAAAGAGAATCAGGGTATAAGAGGGGCACCCAGACCCCAGGAAGATTAGATCACTTTTGGGAACAAGAAGAAACCTTTGCTGAGGAGCGGAACCAAGAAGAAACTGAGGAGAGACTATCCCTAAGCCTGAAGTGCTGCTTGGGGGATTGGCCTGCAGTGGTTTGCCTGACTGCCAAAGAAAGGAGAAAGGAACTTTGCTTTGCTGTGACTTTCATCAACTTGTGAAGGATCTCCAAGGGCTTGGAAGAGAGCTTGCCCCTGACCGAAGTCCCAGGACCATTGACTTCACCCCTTTGTGAATTGCTGCTGGAAACTCTGTTTCAGTGGCTACAGAGGTAGGGAGCTGTGACCGACTCTCACGACCGACTCGGTGTCCTGTAAGCACCGCATCGAAGCACCGTGCTCGCCCTGCAACGCACGGCCCTGGTCTCACCGACTCCGCCAACGAGCCGCTGCCTGCACCGCATCGAGGGACAACGCGTCCTGCAACGCTTCGCTACGCCGAATCGAACTGGTCCGACCGACACGGTCACTGCTGCTGAGTTCGAGTCCTGTGACCGCACCGGAGTTGGGCACCGCTGCGCACGCTTTGCGATGCACCGCCCGACTCGCACCGCTGTCCGGACTGATCGACGCCAGCTCCTGAATCCGGCTCCGTCGCCGCACCGCAACCTGCCAGCACCGCATCGAAGCACCGTCTCGCCCTGCAACGCCCGGCCTTGGTCTCACCGACTCCGTCTCAACGACGTCCAACGAGCCGCTGCCTGCACCGCATCGAGGGACAACGCGTCCTGCAACGCTTCAATTTTTGGCATCGCGACCGCGACGAACAGCCATCCGGCTCGCACGCCCGTGCCTGCCGCTTCCAAGAAAAAGGTACTGTGACCGAGTCTGTCTACGCTGTGTTGGCCCGTCTCGACGCGGTCAGCTGGATTTGTTAGACTCTGTTTGTTCTCGACATCGCCGTAGCCAGAGGAGGCTACCGACTGCACAGAACCTTGAATTAAGCCTTTTGATCAGAACTAAGCACTCTTGACAGTATTGTGGATTATTTTTGTCGTTTATGGTCTTGTGATAAATCTATATAAAGTATACCTATTTTTATAAATATATAACCTGTGTGGTGTCCATTTGTAGTGTTGTCACTTGATTACTGTATGTGTTCACAAATGCTTTACACACTGCCTCTGAACTAAGCCTGTCTGCTCGTGCCAAGCTACCAAGAGGGTGAGCAGGGGTTATTTCGGGAGTGTACCTACTTTCCCTGACTAGACGCAAGGGTCCCTATTTGGACAAAGGTACCTACCTCTGCCAACTAGAGACCCCCAAATCTAACAGCCCCCAAAGTCCCTCAGGAGTAAATTGGACTTCATCCCCCATCCAGTAGTCTGCCAGGAGGCGCGTTTGCAGAATGGTGGAGAAAGAGGGGCATGGCCTCTGAAGACGTCTTAGCAATCCCACTGTGTGGGACTTACTGGAGGTAACAAGAGGGGTAGTTGGCCCCCAAGGACATCCTTGGGGGCCAACTACCCCTCCTATTACCTCCAGTAAGTCCCACACAGCAGCATTGCTAAGTTCAGGAGTGCAGGCAACGCCCCTCTTCCCACCACTCTACAAACGCGCCTCCCTGGTGCGCTCTTGGATGGGGATTGAAGTCCCCTTCGCTGCTGGGGGTCCTTTAGGGCCAACTAGCCTACCTCTTACTCTCCAGTAAGCCCCACACAGTGGATTGCTGAGAGGTGGACAAAGGCCACGCCCCTTTCTCCAGCTCTCTGCCAACGCTCCACCTGGCGCGTTCTAAGTTGGGGGATTAAGTCCCCTTGAATACTGAAGGTCCCTGGGGGCCAACTAGCCCACCAGGTACCTCCAGTAAGCGCCACACAGCTGCATTGCAGAGAGGTGGTCCGAGGCCACGCCCCCTTTTTACACCACTCTGCAAACGCGCCTCATGGCGCACTGCTGCTCGGGGGATGAAGTCCACTTGTGTCCTGAGGTCCTCAGGACACAAGAGGACCTCATCGCCCCGCCACCAGTGCGCCAAGAGGCGCGTTTGCAGAGTGGTGTGAAAAGGCGTGCCTCGGACCACCTCTCTGCAACACAGCTCTGTGGCGCATACTGAAGGTACCTGGTGGGCTAGTTGGCCTCAGGACCCTCAGGATTGAAGGGGACTTAATCCCCCAATTCACAACGTGCCAGGGGCGCATTTGCACACTTGTTATATCAGGCCCGCCCCCTCCTGCACCACTGTGCAAACACGCCCCTGGCATTGTAACTTGGGGGATTAAGTCCCTTGAATCTTGAGGGTCCCTGGGGGCCAACTAGCCCACCAGGTACCTCCAGTAAGCGCCATAGAGCTGCATTGCAGAGAGGTGGTCCGAGGCCATGCCCCTTTTTACACCACTCTGCAAACGCGGCTTCTGGCGCACTGCTGCTCGGAGGATGAAGTCCACTTGTGTCCTGAGGTCCTCAGGACACAAGAGGACCTCATCGCCCCACCACCAGTGCACCAGAAGCAGCGTTTGCAGAGTGGTGTAAAAAGGGGCGTGGCCTCGGACCACCTCTCTGCAACGCAGCTCTGTGGTGCTTACTGAAGGTACCTGGTGGGCTAGTTGGCCCCCAGGGACCCTCAGTATTCAAGGGGACTTAATCCCCCAATTTACAACGCGCCAGGGGGCGTGTTTGCACACTTGTTATCTCAGGCCCCGCCCCCTCCCTGCACCACTGTGCAAACGCGCCCCCTGGTGCGTTGTAAGTTGGGGGATTAAGTCCCCTTGAATCCTGAGGGTCCCTGGGGGCCAACTAGGCCACCAGGTACCTACATGTAAGCACCACAGAGCTGCGTTGCAGAGAGGTGTAAAAAGGGGCGTGGCCTCAGACCACCTCTCTGCAACGCAGCTCTGTGGCGCTTACTGAAGGTACCTGGTGGGCTAGTTGGCCCCCAGGGACCCTCAGTATTCAAGGGGACTTAATCCCCCAACTTAGAACGCGCCAGGGGGGCGAGTTTGTAGAGTGCTGCAGGGAGGGGGCGGGGCCTCCGGCGAGTTGCCGGTTTCTTTTTTTATTGCTTATTTTATGGGAGGGGGGCTGCGTGACCCCCCCCTTCCCTAGGCCACTTTTGGCCCCGGGGACCCCATCCTCCGGGACCTGAGCATTTTCTTTATTAGAGAAAAAAAAAACGGGAAGGGGGCCACGTGGCCCCCCTTCCCTGGGCCATTTCTGGCCCCGGGGCCTGGCCTTATTTATTTATTTTTTTTAATTATTTGGGCCACGTGGCACCCCTCCCCTGGGCCATTTCTGGCCCCAGGGTCCCCATCCCCCGGGGTCCGGCCATTTTTTTTTTTAAATTAACACGGAGGGGGGCTGCGTGGCCCCCTCCCGGGCCACTTCTGGCCCCGGGGACCCCATCCCCGGGGCCTGGCCTCTGCGTTGGGGACCGTGGGGGAGCCCCAATGCCCCCACGGTCCCGCCGGCTCCCCGCCTCCTGCGGGAGCCGGCATTGCTTTGGGCAAGGGGAGCTGCAGACATGCAGCTCCCCTTGCTCAGCAGCAATTCTGCTTGCTTCATTGAAGCGAGAGCAGGTTTCCTGCTCTCGCTTCCAATGAGCTAGCAGAGTTGCTATGGCAGGGCGGGAGCCGCACGGCTCCCGCCCTGCCATAGCAAATAGCAGTGTCCCGGGGTGGGCACCCTGGGACACTGCAGGAGCTGGCCCTGGGGGGTGGCGGTCCCCAGGGCCATTGAGGGCTCCAGGAGGGGGGCCACGCAGCCCCCCCTCCCTTCAGTTTCAAAGCCCCGGGGAGGTGGTGGTCCCCGGGGCTTGGGGGGCCCGCGAGGCCCCCCCTCATTATTTAAAGAAGCCCCGGGGAGGTGGTGGTCCCCGGGGCTTGGGGTGGCCCGCGAGGCCCCCCTCCTTGTTATTTAAAGAAGCCCCGGGGAGGTGGTGGTCCCCAGGGCTTGGGGGGGCCAATGAGGCCCCCCCTCACTATTTAAAGAAGCCCCGGGGAGGTGGTGGTCCCCAGGGCTTGGGGGGCCAACGAGGCCCCCCCTCATTATTTAAAGAAGCCCCGGGGAGGTGGTGGTCCCCGGGGCTTGGGGGGGCCCACGAGGCCCCCCCTCAGTATTCAAAGAAGCCCCGGGGAGGTGGTGGTCCCCGGGGCTTGGGGGGGCCGCGTGCCCCCCGCATAATTTATAAAGCCCCGGGGAGGTGGTGGTCCCTGGGGCTTGGGGGGGCCCGCGTGCCCCCGCATAATTTATAAAGCCCCAGGGAGTTGGCGGTCCCCGGGGCTGTGGGGCCCCTGCTGGCCCCCACACCATTTTTATATTGCCCCGGGACCTGGCCCACCCGGGGCTTTTACTAACGGGCGCGGAGCCCGCGCTCGCTTTTCAATAATTTCGGCCGGATTCGCGGACCCTACGCGAAATCGGCCGAAATTATTTTAAAAAATGCTTTTTTTGCCTGAGCAGGCCTAGGGGGTCAGGGTGTTTCTACCCTGCCCCTTTTTCTTTTTGTTCAACCTTTTTCTCACTCATTTCTTGTGACTCGGTTCTACCGAGTCACAAGATGGCTGCCAACACTTCCTGGTTTGGAGTGTTGGCAGCCAATCAGAGGCAAGCTCGTGCTCGGTAGGAGATGTGTGGTTAGGCTCCACCCAGATATCGAAAGTTTTCTTTTTTTTAATTTCTCAGGAACTACTGAACGGATTTACACCATTTAAAAAAAAGGTCGCTTTCTGAACCAAGCGCTACCTTTTTGCCAAATTTGGTGTAATTCCGTTCAGCTGTTCGGGCTGTAGCTTTGTCTAAAGTTTCCTATGGAAATTAACATGGGGAAAACGCGTTTTGGGACCCCCCTTTTTTCTCGGCCCTCGCTTGACGAATCACCCCGAAACTTTCAAGACAGGAGCTGACCTGAGCGACCCACTAGTTTTGAAAATGTCGCGAAGATTCGTCAACCGGCGCCAAAGCTATTGGGAAAAGAAAAAACGCTTTTTGAATAGAAACGAGGTCCTAACTATAACTACCTACTGGCGACCGCCAGTAGGTTATATATATATATATATATTTATATATATACACACACACACACACACACACACACATATACATGTGTATATACATGTACATTTTACGATTGCACATAAATTGAACTTTTTATCTTTTTCGATGCTATTCTACTTGTTATGACATGCAACTGAGTTGCACTCTTATCTGATGTAGTAATTTAGGATTTGTGTTGTAATCAATTGGTAATAATTTTATGTCCTCTATCTCTTTGTATCTTAATGGCTGTAAATATTTTATGTGCAACTTTTATGAATCATGTTTTTATGAACCGAATAAAGTTAATTTGACTTTAACTTTGATATGACAGACGAATTGATGAAGCACACAGTCCAATAAGACCCTCTGTGTATATACAGTAAGCATATTTTTTTAAAGCAATATTTTGGCAAAACAGCTAAACCTGCCTCGAAGGCCAGACCTAAAAATGAGTGCCGGTATCGACTAGCACAAATTAAGCTCTGATTTCACCTTGAGTGTCTAACAACTGTTTGAAAAGGAAAGGTTCCTGTGTGTAGTAGACCCCAACATTATTAACTCCAACAAGAAGAACATAGCTGAGTGACATTTCCTAAATAATTGATTTCCCAGTAAATATATACTTCCTCTTTGGGTAGGTGCCGAACAATAAAGTGCAATTTTAAATGTCCTGCATAGCATGCAAAGCTGTGAATACAATGTCTCCCAGTCATCTGGCTGTGAAACTACACATTTCTGATTGGCCATGCAGAATGAAAGGAAAGATATCCTACAGGCTCAAAACATGGAATGCAAACAGTGTCCACAGTCTACCCAGTTGTGCAATCACCACCAAAATTCTCTCCCACGCAAATTGAGAACTCTTTCCAACACATAGGAAAAACTCGAAGCACTAATTTGAAAGCGGTTTGTAATTCCACGTGTTTTCTTCCCCATGGATCACTGTTTTCTTCCTTCTATTCCTGATTGCCACTTTTTTCTTTTAAAAATGCTATGGAGGATTTTCTTTTATGGATCGTCCTAACACATAAATGCATATTTAAATATAGCTTACTCTTTAAGAAAACCCTCTAATAAACAAAGAAATCATTTGCCACAATACCAATGCTACACACTAAAAATCATGCCCATGGTAGCCCCCAGCCAATCCCGCTTTTCCTGTATGTCTTGTCAAGGTAGCTTAGCTGAAAGTCGGTGATATGGCTGTCCCACAGTCATCTGTGAGGGAGATATTCGGAAATTATCTACATTACTAGGTTGCTGTCTTTGAACAAATAATATTGTAGTACAAAGATGGATAACAAACAACCAGGAACTCTATTTTACTAGTAGTCCAGGGAGTAGGCTTCTTCCACCCCTGTGTCTGTAGGAGCAAGACGTTCCATTGTGTATGTATTTGTGGAAATCTATCACTTAGGCCACTTACACTTAAGTCTACAAACAATCCAAGGAGGTTCTTCTGCTGATTTAAAGTTTTTATATAATGCATAGCTGTTCATTCCACATCTGTGGGGTGAGGGAATTTCCCCCTTCAAGACCGAAACATCTAAAGAGACTAACCATAAAAATATTCGGCATCTTTCATGCTCTCTTCCAAAACGCCAACATTCAAAACTATACCACACATTTTGGCGGCTTGGTCTTGGTGAAAATTTCAGCCCTCTTCAAACGTCTTCCACAGATAGAGAGGGGAGCCAAATGTCTACCATATTAAGGGTGACAGGCTGACAGTTCCTTTACTACTAAGGAAAACATTTGCACACATTTCTGCAGTTGGAGCATGTCTTGGGGCAGTAGTTCCTAACCTGTGGTCCAGAAAGCCCCGGAGTTCTGCAAAGCCTACTTAGGGGGGTCTGTTACTGCTTCGAAAAGTAAATATTAACAGGCTAAAGTGTATATAAATAAAGAAGCAAAGTGTACAACAGAATATTTTATAACATTCTGTAAATGTGAAGGAATTTCAAATTGGTAGCTAAAAATGTAGGTAATATCCTCAGAATGGTTCATGGGAGCAGTGTAAGTGCTTCAAACAGAATATAGTATGGATGATGAGTGGCCTCCATTCATTTAATTTAGAAAATCTCCAACCTCCCAAATTTGTATATTTTTTTGTGAATTGCATAAAATATTTCATTATTTCTATATTTGTGTGATAAATACTTGTTTCTGTATATTTTATATATTATATTGTGGCTCAAATTATCCAAAATGCCCAGGCCGGGGTCCCCAGCTTCCAGTAACTACTCAGTGGGGTTCCCGGGATTCCAATAATCATCAGTGGGCCCCAGGTTCCAGTAATGATTAAGTGTGGGTCCACCGAAGTCAAAAGGTTTAAGAACCCATGTCCTAGGCTGAAACGTAATTTCCTCTTTTTAATTTTTAATGCTTACAGGCAGATGAAAGAACAGCCATCCTGAACATTCATGCACAAAGTTTTGCGCACACTTAAACATGCATGTTCAGTTTTACTTAAGAGGCTTCACCGCTGTTGGGATGAGAATGTCCTCTGCATGGTTATGTGAAATGCATTCCGTACCTGCCTCTGTTTTTTCTTTGAATTTTCTGCCTTCACCACACACTACAATCATCATGAATGTTTGATGAGGAATTCTTAGTGCAGTTGGTATAGGAGATCCAGAGTGGGGATCTGTGGTCTGGATGTGTACGCTATGTGTGTCTTCCTTATGAAGGACTACTGGTCCCTTGTTAGCTGACATGAGCGTAGTCGTGGTGTCAATGTGTGCTTTAATCATCGTCGCAGAGTAGGCCTTTTTCCCTATTCTCTGACCTGACGATTGGCACACTTGCCACGTCCCTCAAGTAAGTTTTGCCTAAGTTATGTGGCCATGTCCCTTGCTACATCCTGTGTGCCAAGATTATGCATGCTTGTGGTATGTATAGATGGTATTATGTGCCCGTGAAGTGTGTGCACTTTATGGCTGTCAATGACTCTTCCTTGAATTGCCACTGCAAGCATGCTCTACAAGGCACAGGTTAGAGGTAGTCTGCCAGACTTTAATTGTGTATTGCTAGCATTTCAGACTTTTGTGTGCAAAGGACTCTGAAGTGTGGGAGGATGGATACAGGGCTCCCATTAAATGTGTAGAAGTGACCTTTTGCAATGCCCTGCCTTTGGTTCCCCCCTTGGGCGCTCTCTTTAGATTAAACTGGAGGGTGTGGGTGCCTTACCTGAAGTGCAAGGTTAATCTTTGTCATTGCCTTTCCCCTTAGTACCCCCAGAGTACTCATGAGTGTCACATGCAAAAGTGCCTCTGTTCCTTGTGCTTGTGTTGTAGATTTCTTCCAGTGAAGACTTTTTTTGTTACCTCCTGCTGCCTGCCATCATATAGAGGCAATGTATGTCTGCTCTGGAAGAAGAGGAGTATACAAAGTGAAGGAGCCACCTCGAACTGGACCAGACAGTACATGTGGAATACACAAACTACGTCTGAGGCAGTGGTATAACAGAAGGACTGAAACTGTGTTCAGTGTTCTAGGGCTTCTGACTAGTGTAGGCAGCAACCCGCAGTGTTGGGGAATTGGAGATCCAGGATGGTGTCCTTGATAGTCGCCTTTCAGAGGCGAGGGTACATCACAAGAGGCATGTAGCTATATACTGGAGAAAGTTGTGAGGCTGCCTTGCTAGAGGAATATGCCTGGCTTTCTGAGAAAAGGGGGAGGGCTGTAGGTATCTCTGCAGGAGGACCCAGTCCAGGTGAAGAAGTCTAGCAGCGTCTGCCTGAAGAATGAACGCCAATTTGCCCTGTTGCTGCGGTGCTTGTCCCCAGTTGCTCTCAATAGTCTTTGAGACATTTTTGAACAACATACCAGGTCTGAGAGCCATTGGAGTGGTGGTTGGCATGTATCAGCACTACATTGCATGAGTCAACACTAGTGGGACTGAAGTGGGTCTCTGTGTGTTCCCCTTCTGGAGTTATGCTGCACAGAGAAGTGCAACCACATGCCATGGCCACATCTGAAAAATGGACTGTGCTCAGTCATCCTACAATCTTCCATGAACTCGTCTGAAGATCTATAGTGGCTCTTTTGCCCCTGTTTGGGTGGGTTATTTTTCGTTGGAGCTGCACTGTATTGTGAACTGTGACTGCTCCTCTGCACAAATGCTGCATCGCTGGAAGGATTGCTGATGCATTGAGAAAAGTGGGGCTAGATGCAGAACTGGTCTATGGGAGAGACCGGGAAATCTGGATTCCCATTGCACCATTCCATGTAAAACCATCAGCGTGACCTTACTGTAGCCTGAATGAGGCTGCAGACATTGTCTTTACCCAAAGAAAGCAAGTAAATTAGGGCGTATGCACACAGACTGACCTATGGATCCCAGAAAGAGCAAGCTGTTCACTTCCCACACATGTGCAGTTGTCCTCACTTAATAGTTTAGCATTGCCTTACCTGTAGAATCTCATTAGGAAACCTTGTGTACCCTAACCATATGTTTGTGTCATATTGAGTAGGTAGCATAATAAAGTTATTACTTTTTTATGAAGTCAAAGCACTGACTGGACAGTCCTTTAGTGGGTTGAGTTCCATTATTCAGCTGTACACCACATCTGTGAATAAGCCTTGGACTGCTTGCCTCTCTACCCTAAGGTTCAAATGCTAAAGGGGTGTACTGGGAGATCGGTATCAGAGCACATAGTAAGCCCAGCTCTAGGCCAAATTATCATTCTTCGGAATCCATTGAGCCATAGTATTCACCACAAAGTCCTACACAATTTCATCGCTTTAAGGACGTCCCAGATCTTTCTCTCTCACAGAAAGGCACTTCACTATTTCTCCACCCTCAAGAAGCATCATCTGAAGACCTCTAAACACTCTCTAGATGCACCCAGTAGCACCACCATAGGTGAGGAAAAAATAATCTGCTGCTAGTTCCTTCGTCTCCCTACTCTGTGCCTCCACATTGGCAAATCACATTTTGCGAAGCCCGTATTCTGTTACCACAGGCGGTAGGGATAGCAAACACATGCATGAAAAGTGATCCTACTAATACTTGCATTCTCAATCATTTATTTGTGTAAAACTATGGTCATAATTGAGGGAAAGTTATTATGAATGCTTCTATTTACCTCTTTCTGCATGTAAATAATATGGTTTGGTTTATAATCCAGTAGACGTACATCCCTTAACTAATTGAGAAATGATGGCAATGGTGCTGGAACAATTTTCAGAGTGGGGGTGTTGCCATCAATGTTGTGTCCCTTAAGTAATAGGGATTGATGAAACCAAGCTTCACACAAAAAGCAAGTGTAGCAATGTCCATTCAACAGGAGAGTGGTAGTGGAGCAGTAAGTGCTCAGTGGTGGAATTCGGAGCAAACTTTCCTGAATATATGATTGAAGGATGACGTGGTAGGGTACTGCCATTTACAAACCTCAAATTTTCCGTTGCAATACCCCCTGGAAATGGTCCCTAAATTTGCGTCCAACAAGTTTACTTGCCCGGATCGGCATTTTAAGAGGACCGCAGAGACGGAAGGAGCTCAGACTAAATGTCAACTGACTATATTAGAAGTTAGCCTTGAGAAAGCCCCTGGCCAGACTTTGGCCGCATGGGCGAAACACGGGTCGGCTGTTGCTCCAAAATTCTATTTTAAGAACAATGGATCTACTTTGAATAAATGAGCATAGTAATCACCGAATGTCGCTTGGACTACATTAATACAGAATATTATGAATAAACATTTGGGCACAAAATTCCCTCTACCATATCATTATCGTAAGTTTACTTGCCAAACCTGTACTGTGCACAATCAGGTTTCAACGCATATTTCTCATTTGTACATTACTCAAGTAAAGTATCTTGATTTATTTTCAAACTATTAATATCTTTGTTTCCATCACACTTCAGAATCACAAAAAAATGGCCCATTTATAACTTGAAACACAACAAATATTTCAAATTATATGAGCAGCTTGCATTGTCAATTACATTTGATATCCTACACCCGTTACTGTCACAGTTCCCAGTAAGATTGGTGCTTGATTCACATTACACATTTCCCTCACCTTGCAGTTAGGTTTCTTAGATTTTGCCTGACATTTGGCCTTTGTCTTTAAACTCACAGAAAATGCAGCATGATAAAAACAATGTTTGAAGGCCTTGCTTTGCTCGTTCTATTCCTGCAAGGTTAAGTTATTATGGGATGCTGCATCACCTCCCACACCCCTTCTTCCAGCTTCCATGAAATGTGATCGATGGGTATGGAAGTCTGATTAATATTCCGATTTCCCATCACTTTGTAGAAGGCTAAATACGTTTGCATTTATGTCTAAGTTGAAGGATTTGTTGTTGAATAGCAGGTTTATTTAGTTCATGAACAGTTATTTTGCAATTCTAATGCTTCCATTAAGGGCTGTTACTCGTATGCCACCTTCTTGAGAGATGTAGCTGTAAGTGCAAACTTTAAAGTTGCTAATTAAATTGTCTTATCAAAGTTGTACAACCTATTAAGTTGTTCAGTTTCATAGGAAATCATTAGTATCTGTAATGTTGTGGGAAAGCTCCCAAGTAGCAGGCCCCGAGTACACCTGTAGTCAGTAACTCAGCTATTATCTTCTCTCCTGTTTGAACATGTTTTTTCCCACCTTTAATATTCAGAACAAAACTCATTGCAATCGAAGGTGATGGAGATGGCAGGATGAAATTTTAAAGACTGTGGTTAAGTTGAGACTCACAATTATTAAAGTTAATTAACAGGAGAAAGCTGTGCATGTCTTGTGATTAAATGAGCTGGTTCTGGCCGTGAATAAAAGTCTAACCATATTTGGGGCAAGGATGTTCAATATTCAGATTGAAAAAAATATTGGTCAGAAGGCACAATCTGAAACTCGAATGTGTCCTAATATATATATTGTTTTATGGGGAGTTTTATGTGGCGCGAACTTGACCCGAAGGTATCAGAGCGCTTTACATGAGCACCAGTTGCGTTACACAAGGACACGTTCATTTTTCTTAGGCACAGGGAGATTAAGTGATTAGCCCAGAAACACAGGATGTTGAGTGTCATTGCCGAGACTAGAAACCCGGTTCCCCAGATTTGAGGTCGACCGCCCTGTAGTGTCACCCCTGTGACGCAACAGGTGCGAGACGAGGCGAACCACTGCGGATGCAGATCTTAGGGGATGTTGTGTGCCCAACCATTCCTTGTGGCGTATGGTACGCACTGCACCAAGTGGCATATCTAATAAAGGGGTGCCCGGCCGAACGTGACGTCAGAGTGGCGTGCATGGCCAGGGCTCAGTAATACGAACTCCTGTGTCCGCGTTATCCTTTCAAGCGCGGCACACCTTCAATCAGAGGGCTCACATCAGGGAAGCTCACGATGAGTGTCGGACTCACCGATTGAGCCATGACGCTACATTGGAGACGAGGGTGGTCGCGAGACACCACCGTGACCGCTCCACGGCGGCCGCATGTGCAAGACCAATGCACGTGGTGCTCGTGCCACGGCGCCTGGGCGGGAGCAGCTGAACTCCCGCAGGACCGCTGCTGCATGCTGAATGCCCACGAGGGGCGAAGGAGTGTCAGCATGGAGTAATGCACCGAGCTGCCTGGCTGGATCATGAGCACTGCCCGTGCTACACAACAGGAAGGCACATTGCCTTGTATGGCCTAGGTGAGTGATAGCCCTGCACGTGCTGTGCCACACGGAGTCACAGGGCCCTCTCTCGTCTGTGAGGGAGTACCAGTGCCAGCAACCTGATCGCTGTTACGGACAAGAAGTGACTGTGGCCCAGTGAGGTTTCCCACTAGTGAACACTGGGGGAGGACAACACAAAAGCGCCGCTATCACCACGGGCACACCTGGCTCTACTCCCACCCGAGAGCAAGCACACAGCCTGAACCCAGACCTCACACGGACAGGGGAACACGCGTCAGGACGCTGGAGAGAGTGCAGCCTCAAAAGACAATATATATACACAATTTGCCTGAGCAGCGCACAGTGGACAAATCATGGCCACCATACTGCCCATTGAGCCGTTCCTAGTTGAAGGGGCCCCCTCAGCACAAGCGCCCAGATGGAAGGAGTGGGTAGAGAGAATCCTTCTGTTCTTCGAAGCCACCAAGGTAGCCAATGACCAGAAGAGAGCCATGCTCCTACACCTAGAGGGAAAGGACATTTACAAGATCTCAAAGTCCATCACTGAAGCGGCCCCCAAGACACATCTTTCCCTTATCGCCACTCTCTCAGCACACTTCGAGCCGATGGCGAATCAAGACTATGAACGTTTCGTTTTTCGTCAAGCACGCCAACACGCAGAGGAGTCAATTGATGCATTTCACGCTCACCTCAAGGACCTAGCATGCACCTGTGGGTTTCACGATGAGAGGGAGGAGATGCGAGGACAAATTATACAAGGGAGTGCCTCCGCCAAGTTCCGAGAGAGTATACTGGAAGAGTCTGGAAATCCACTAGCGGACATTCTGACGCTAGGTCGGACCAAGGAGCTATCACGGGCCAGAGCTGCCCACATGGAAGCGGCCCTACAGATCCCAGTGAAGACAGAACCGGTCAATGCTGTCATGACCCGTCCCGCGACCAAACCAAACAGAAAGGACAACGTGAATGCCTGTATGTGCGGATACTGTGGTGGATGCCCCTTCGGTCCGGAGGAATGCCCAGCGCGGGGGGAAAGGTGCACGGGGTGCGGTAAGATGAATCACTTCATGCAAGTATGCTGATCCCGAAGAAGTCGGCTCACGGCCCGCAGTGAACATGATCCCTGAGATCAGGAGTGGAAACAGTGACATGGACGACGATGAAGCAGAAGAGCACACTGTCCACTCGGTGTTCACAATAGGCACGGCCGCCCAATGATCGCGTCGACTCCCACAATGCCAGGTGCGAGTGGGAGAGCAAGACACCACAGCTGTCTTTGACACCGGAGCGACTATCAACAATATGTCTGTCGAGGCTTATGAGACTCTGAAGCAAGCTCCGCCCCTGAACGCTGCAACCATTAGAATGTTCGCATATGGCCAAGATCAGCTGCTGGTAATGAGAGGGAAGTTCAAAACCACTCTCTCGTATAGCTCCAACTCCATAGTGTCCCAGATCTACATCGAAGAAGAAGGGCATGGCATGATGTTGGGATGTCGAGCAGCAGAAGATCTGGGGATCGTCACCTTTGGAATCCACCAGGAGACCGTTCAGTACATCTTGGCCAAATTCCCGTCGTCTTCGAGGGCATTGGACAATTGAAGGGGAAGGAAATACACCTACACATAGACCCCACTGTGCAGCCGGTAGCCCTGCGACAACGACGCATCGCTTTTCATCTGAGGCCTTTGGTCGAGAAGGAGTTGGCTAAGCTGGAGGCCGCCAGAATAATTGAGAAGGTGACGGGACCAACGCCATGGGTCTACCCCATTGTCGTCACCCAGAAGCTGAAGCAGCCTGGGGAAGTGAGAATCTGCATAGACATGCAGCTGCCCAACGCCGCCATAAAAAGAGAAGACACCTTACTCCCACGATAGACTGCCTCATAAGAGAACTGAGCGGAGCGTGTTGGTTCTCGAAACTTGACTTCTGATCAGGATACTACCAATTAGTGCTCGATGAGGAGTCGAGATACATCATGACCTTTTCCACCCATGTGGGCCTGAGGAGGTACACTCGTCTGAGCTTCGGCGTGTCAAGCGCGGCCGAGGTGTTTCAAAACACCATTCAAGAACTGCTATGGACCTCTCCGGAGTCGTGAACGTAAGTGATGACATTCTCATCCACGCCAAAACCATTGCTGAGCACAACCCTCGACTGACCAAAGTACTCCAAAGAATTCAAGAGGCGGGACGAACACTCCATCGAAACAAATGCGAATTTCTCAAACAGAAGCTCCAGTTCTTTGGATACGTCTTCTCGGCATCAGGCGTGACACCCGACCCTGAGAAGGTGAGAGACATCAAGGGGGCGCCAGCTCCTGCCACCGTGACGGAGGTAAGAAGCTTTCTGTGGATGGTCAACTATTGTGGCCGGTTCATCAGAGACCTCACCACCCTCACCCAGCCCTTGAGAGAGCTCAACAAGGGGTCAATCCTGTGGTCCTGGGGCCCTGAGCACGAGACAGCGTTTCAGGTGATCAAAGACGCCCTTTCCCCCAACACCACCTTGGCCTACTTTGACCCGCGTAAGAACACCATGATTGCTGTAGACGCTGGCCCGAAGGGACAGGGTGTGGTCCTACTGCAGAGCAGCGAAGTAGAAGAAGACTGGACTCCGGTGGCTTTCGCCAGTCAGTCCTTAACTGACATGGAGCAGAGGTACTCTCAGATTGAGAAGGAGGCCATCGCCATTCATTGGGGCTGTCGACACTTCCACTTATATGTGTATGGACACCCCTTTGTCGTGGCGACTGGCCACAAGCCTCTTCTTTCACTATTTGCCGGCACCGCCACCAAACCAGCCCCTAGGATTGAAAAGTGGATGCTCCAACTGCAGGAGTACAAATGTCGGGTGGAGTACCATCCGGGGTCACCAAATCCTGCAGTTTACCTGTTGCGTCATCCCCGCGCGGCCACGCCTGAGGAGGAAGGGGAAGCTGAGGACACCGAGGAATATGTCCACTATGTGACTGCCCGATCATGTCCCCTTCCGCTGTCCATAGAGGTCTTATGGGAAGAAGCTCGCCGAGATGAATGTCTCCAAAGGGCATTGAATATCCTGAGACACAACCACTGGCAGAAAACCAAGAAGGACTGGAGTGCCCTCACATCGGAGGCCAGACGAATAATGGAAAGCTTGTATCACGTTTGACAGGAGTTGAATGAAGACTCAACTGGATGCCTTCTCAGAGGCCATCGCCTGGTCCTCCCCACCGTCCTGATGAACTGGGTAATACAACTCGCCCATGCTGGAAACCAGGGTATGGTCAAAACGAAGAGTCGTTTGAGAACTAAGGTGTGGTTTCCTCTCATGGACGAGAAGGTGGAGGAGGCGGTGAGATCCTGCGAGAGGTGCCAAACCACCGGTGAGGCCAGTCAGCCGGCTCCAGTGATAACGGAACCTGGACCGCGCCGTCCATGGTCATGTGTCATCCTGGACTTTGGGAGCCTCCCGTTTGGGAGATACCTCAATGTGCTAATTGATGACCACTCCAAGTACCCCGAAGTAGAAATCATCCAGTCTTTGAGTGCTGGCGATGTGATCCCCAAGTTGGAAATATTGATGGCCACTCAAGGGCGTATAAACGAACTGAGAACAGACAATGGTTCTCCCTTCCAGGGCCAAGAACTGGCTAGTTACCTATCCTCGCTCGGCATCACTCATAAGAAAGTCACACCACGGTGGCCCCAAGCCAATTGTGAAGCCGCGAGGTTTATGCGCACCTTAAATAAGGTCATTCGTATTGCACAGGCGTGCCAGCAATCTCTTGAACTGGCGATCTTTTCCTTTCTCCGAGTCTATCACCAAACTCCCCACTCAACAACTGGAAGAGCGCCGGGGCATCTGTCCATGGGATGAGTGGTAGCGGATTCCATTCCACATCATCCGCTATGGCAACCAGATGAACTAGATGAACGTTGGGTCCAGGCCCGCCGTCAACATCGGAATGATCAGGCGAGTCACCGATGGAGAGCAAGGCCATCTGACCTCAAGGTGGGCGATGCCGTGCTGATGCAGAATCGCAACACCAGCAGTAAGTTTCACCTGTCTTTTGAGCGAGGACCATGGGTCATCACCCATCAGAAGGGTATGAGAATCACCGCACAGCGACGTCGAGAGACCGTCACCAGGAATATATAATTCTTCAAGAGGTTCCACCCTCAGCGGGGGCCACCCCTGGACTCGGACGTTACTTGCCCCGCGCAGAATGGCACTTGGGACCCGGATGAGTGGGACAGTTCTGAAAATGACCTACCAGTGACGGCACCCCTGAGCCTGGACTTCCTGGAGCTCCCACTGCCTCGACGGGAGGCTCTCCGGTGGCGCCTTCAAGCAGCATGCCTGGGCATCGCACCTGCACCAGATATGGTCTACGACAGAATCCTGAGCCGTCCCGTAGACTGAGAGATCATTGCATGTAAGAAGTTTGCATTTTTGTTATGTGACTAGGCATGCTTTGTGGATACTGCTTATTGTGCTGATGTGCACCGCTTTCTGTTGGTGTTGGTATTCAGAATGTTTTCAATGTTCAGTTACGCATTTGCACTGTGTTCTTGAAATCTGTTTGGGGAGGAATGTAGTGTCGCCCCTGTGATGCAACAGGTGCGACACGGGGTGAACCACTGCGGATGCAGATCTTAGGGGATGTTGTGTGCCCACCCCCTCCATTCCTTGTGGCATATGGTACGCTGTGCACCACGTGGCATATCTAATAAAGGGGAGCCGGATGTGACGTCAGAGTGGCGTGCACGGCCAGGGCTCAGGAATACGAACTCCTGTGTCCACGCTATCCTTTCAAGCGCGGCGCACCTTCAATCAGAGGGCCCACATCAGGGAAGCTCACGATGAGTGTCGGACTCACCGATTCAGCCACAACGCTACACGTCCTAGCCAGTAGACCACATCCTCTCCCGATATTATCACAGTAGGTGCACTTTCGGAAATATGCGCAGCATTCAACCCACAGTTGACCAGTGATCGAATATGTGATGGTGACTTACCTGCATTACTGTACAGCATGTTAACTGTTTTATTTATTTAAATACTTTTCTATAGTACATCACCAGGAGGTTAAGAGCACATTACAATAAACTTTATCTGCACATACAAGCTATGTTTGTATACAAAAGCAAACCAGTTGAGCGAAGATTAGGTTTCAGGAGGTGAAAGGGAGGAACTAGAGAAGAAATGTCTTTGCAGAGGATGAAAGTGGAAGCTGGCTTGTGAGCGACAGCCCAAGTGGTGTTAAGTCCTGAGAGGAGGGAGGGTTTGAATGATCCAGCTCGTCCATCAGTGGCTGCTTGTGAAAACGAGTCTTGCGCCTTTTCCGGAAGGGTAGGTCATCGAGGTCCCCCTTAGTTGGGTGGGAAGGTGTTCCAGATGGCGGGAAGGATCCAGAGAAGGCTTGCATTTCAGCTGTAGATGTCCTAAATTTCAGGGGTTCGAGGTGAGGGAGTGCTTGCTACCAAACTCTTTATCCACCAGAGAGTTTCAGTAGTCCTAAGTAGCTAAAAAGCCTTCCGCACTGGCAGGCCTATGTGAGGGAGCATATTGAATCTTAGAAGAACCTCTAGAGTGAGGCAGTGAAGATCTCTCAGAATCGGGGAATTTTCTTTCTTGGTGATCAGCTGGTTTGTTGAATGGAGTGCTACTCTTAGGGGAGCAAAGTGTTAGCTGGAAGGCCTGTCACGGTGGCATTACCTGCATCATTTCTAGAGCTGTAGGTGCGTGCAACAGTCGTAAACTGATTATTGAAGAGCATATACTTTATTTCTGTTGCATGAACACCCAGGAGGTCGATATTCAGTCCACCCAGCTTATAAATAATCATGAACCAACACGATATGAATACCGTTTCGGTAGAGTGCAGTGGTGTCCACGATGAGATTTTAAATCCACCAACCAAAATGAATACTCACGAGATGATGCACATGTTGTGTTCGCTGTGCACTGCAGAGTTAAAAGGCAGTTCTATACTCACTTCATTTGTATTGTGAGTAATTAGCATCTGTTCTGAGCTAGATATATGCTCAGATTTGTGACCCCAATAGTAACACTTTTGTTGACTCTAATGGGCCTTATGAGGGACACTCAACATTCTATTGTGGTGTTTCACAGCATCAAAACAGCAAGACTTTACTTATTGGACTCAAGGGAGCAACAATCACTTCAGCGGACCCCACCGACCTCAAAAACTACAGACCCATCTCCCTGCTCCTGTTCCCAGCGAAAGTCATCGAGAAAGCCATCAACAGCCAACTCGCCACATTCATTGAAGAACACAACATCCTCGACTCCTCCCAATCCGGCTTCAGAAAAAACTACAGTACGGAAACCGCCCTCCTCGCCGCAACAGACGACATCCGCACCCTACTGGACAAAGGAGAAACAGTAGCCCTCATCCTCCTCGACCTATCAGGGGCGTTCGACACAGTCTCCCACCGCACCCTAATACGCAGACTCTACAATGCAGGAATCCAGGACAAGGCCCTCGACTGGATTCGCTCCTTCCTCTCCGGCAGGACGCAGCGGGTCAGACTCCCCCCTTTCCTCTCGGACCCCACACCTACCACCTGTGGAGTCCCCCAGGGCTCCTCTCTCAGCCCGACGCTCTTCAACGTCTACATGGCTCCACTTGCCCCCATCGTCAGAACCTACGGACTCAACATCGTGTCATACGCAGACGACACCCAGCTCATCCTCTCCCTATCCAACGAGCCCAACACCGCCAGACGCAACTTTCGAGAAGGCATGGAAGCCGACGCCAAATGGATGAAAAACAGCTGCCTACAACTAAACACCAACAAAACAGAAGTACTCATCATGGGCCCAAACCCCGATGCCTGGAGCGACACCTGGTGGCCCCCCGCCCTCGGAAACCCGCCAACCCCCACAGACCACGCACGCAACCTGGGAATCATCCTGGACTCCGAGCTCAAAATGGACCGCCAGATCAACTCTGTCTCGTCTTCCTGCTTCCACACCCTCCGCCTCCTTCGTAAGACATTCAAATGGATCCCCCTCGAACACCGAAAGACTATCACTCACGCCCTGGTCACCAGCAGACTCGACTATGGCAACGCACTCTACGCCGGAATAAACAAAAACCTCACCCGCAAGCTACAGAACATCCAGAACGCCGCCGCAAGACTGGTCCTCAACCTGCCAAAACACTGCCACATCTCCCAGCACCTGCGCACACTCCACTGGCTCCCCGTCGAGGCGAGAATCACCTTCAAGATGCTCACCCACTCACACAAGGCCCTCCACGGCACCGGACCAGCATACCTGAACAGCCGACTCAAATTCCACGCACCCCAAAGGACCCTACGATCAGCCCAGCTCTCCTACGCCGTGGTCCCCCGCACCAGAAAGACCAGATCGGGAGGCCGCTCCTTCTCCTTCCTCGCGGCTAAAGCATGGAACGCCCTTCCGCTCCACCTCAGACAGACAACATCGCTCCCCATCTTCGCAAGAAACCTCAAAACCTGGCTCTTCGACAGACCCCCTCCTTGATGGAATGGAACCTGCACCCCCCCCCCCCCCAGCGCCTTGAGACCCTTACGGGTGAGTAGTCACGCTTTAACAAACCCCTGATTGATTGATTGAATCACTTCTATATCTTCGAGTAACAATGTAGATCGCATTGCAGTCAGTTTTTCTATGAAAATGTGAAGACAAGAGGCCTTTGAGTGAAACAATACTTTAACACATGTCTCTTGCTTTGAATCCGTCACAATTGGGTTCCTAGACTCTTTCATAAACCTTTTGTGTACAAAACTGAGATATTTGAATTTATGCCATGGCAGGAAAAATAATTGTGTTCCACTAATGTTTAGAGAATTGTGCTAATAAACGAATTCACACGTTTATTATTAGAGGCCAAAGGTCAAATTAAAGTTTATTACCACAGGACAAAATAAGTGACACGTTAAAAGCACTCTTTACTGCCTCATAAACTGCACCTAACAATTACTTTACACAATTCATAAGTCACTTAATATGAATGCTCCATCTTACCTGCAAAACAGGTTCAGACAGCATTGCCCGACCAGACTGTTAAGATCTAAAAACAAAGCCTTTTTGCAAATTCCACCAATTTTCACTACCAGATATGGCGGGAGATCGTTCTCCTATCTTGCTCCCTTCCACTGGAACAAACTACCTTTGCATATTGCAAACTATGCTCGGAATTTGTAAAGTTCAAACAACTTTTAAAAAGATTGCTATTCTAGTCAATTAGTTTAACTCGGTTGGTGTTGCTCGTCTGTATCAGCCTAGTGCCGAGATATTCCTATGGGGATGATTCAATTTGCTCTATACCAAATGTGGTTAACATAATGGAACAATTAAACAGCTCTCCTAATAGTCATGATCTCTTGCATGATATTACCTTGCTGCACAAATTTAAACCGTTGCATCCTGGTTTTGGTTAAGTGCATACAGACACGTATTTTAGTGGTATATAAGGACCAAAAAATGATCTGAATTCGTATTTTCAATGCAAAAGAGGCAGTTGAGACGACCCCCTTATCTGCCCCCTTGGGAATCGCCCTCTGAATGCAATCCCCAAGAAGGGATCCATTGGGAAGGAATACCTTTGGAAAGGCAAGATTCCCCCCTTTCCAATGATATCTTCCCAATCAAAATCTGTGCTCTGGGTGGCCGAGGTATGCCCCTGAGCACCGATTGAAGCAAAAGTAAAATGAACGAATTGGCTCATTTCACTTTTACTTTTGCAGTAATTACATCAGCACGCAATGCACATTGGCCATCATTACCAACAAAAATCCTTGGGATGCTGGGGAAGCTCTTTTCATGCAGCCCAGCCTGATATGAAAAAAACCAAGTTCGTCTGGTGCCAGCACCAGAGGTATTCCCTGCCCATGGTATTTTGATGTGACCTCCACGTCAATAGCACCTGGCTTTGCACGCTCCTAATGTGGAGGTCACGTCGCTAGTGTCCAAGAGGTAAAACTTTAAATAAAAATGATCAAATGGCCGCTGATGTTATGACACATACAAGCATATACATTGGCAGCTAAGATGGTCGTTGTGATGCATCAATAGCTATCTTTAAATTATTTTTCAACTTTAAAAAGACATTCAAAAGATGGCAGCCATATGTGTGCTGTGACTCACGTTTTTTTATTTTTTGCCTATGCAAATTGAAACAAGCATTGGCAAAGCCAGTGACTTAGGAATCACCCTTTCATGACTAGACCTATTGCATTTGCCAATGCTTCTTCTAATAGCCTTTATAAGTTTAGCTGCTTTGCTGTTCAAAGTAAAATTCAGCTCTTAGATTAATCCTGAAGAGAGGAAGTATTTGGTGAGCCAGTAATAACAGGCTCAAACAGTTGATTTAGTCAGTGGTTGATGAATCTGATCTGGCTAAAGTGTGTCACATTAGTTTCACATGAGTTGGTTAAATTGACTGATATTTGGACTTGCAGGTTGATGATTTCTGTACAGTTTGTGTGAAAATTGTCATATCCTTTTTGATAAGTAGGCCATGAATAGCTTGTGACTGATCGATCCATGCCATACAGGAAAAGGCAGATGTGTTTGAAAGTGTGTAGAAAATATTGCTATGTAAAAAAAGGTCTCCTCAAAAAAATATTGTACTTAAATACTAAAGCAGTAATTAAATCCAGAAAAATAAAGTGTGTTACAAGGACAGAGTGCACAACTATTTTACCATTTTTATGAAGTTAGCCAGGATCATAAACTGAAGACAGACCCGCCAGACCATGTTTTTGAAAAAACAGGAAATATTTTATAGCATTTGATCTCAATTCCTACCATTTCTAAAACAAAGTACCATGGATTTCTGTTTTGGATCTGTGTTTTTTTGGGTTGGAGTGGTTTAATTTTTTTTAGATTTTTAGCTTGTGAACTTGGGATGTCAGGTAGGGTATGCGTGAGGGGTATCTTTTTGACAAAGCTTGCCCTCATAGATATCAATGGGGTCAAACTGGAGTTTTTCAAGGTGAAGAGGAGGAGCTTCCTGGTGTTAAATCTTTTCATAAACTCATATCTGTTTTCAAAGAGGGCAGTGGAGCTGTCATAGGCACATTAAAGGGTAGTAATATAAGGTGCTATCTTAGCTGGTATTTTAAACGTATTAACTAAAATGAAATGTCAAGGTTTTTCTGCCAAGCAATGTGTCCTCCTGCTGTGTGGACTTCAGTGCTGGCCAATTCACCAAATGCACTGCACTGACAATTAAACAATGCATCTGTAGCATCCAGCAAAATGTCAGGTGCCACATAGTAAAGCGCAGGTATGGGGAAAACCCCCGTAAAGAGTAGATGTCTCAGAACTTAAAAAAAAAACTGATAAAGTCAGACCACAATTGCCCGTGATTACATCCTGGTCATGTCTGCAAAAAAATACCTCTCTTCCACAGGAAAAAACAGAACAGCTGCAAAAAAAAATTAAAAAAGGAGTACTTGGGTAGAGAGTAAGAGTAAAAAAAAACCCCCAAAAAACAGTGATGGTGCATGTGGCGCTATGATCACTTTACTAGATACTGTTTCCACATAATGGATGTAGAAACATATACATGGAATACTCCTATCTCAACTATTGCCCCCCACTATTAAACATGACTCATTCCCATGGATTCCAAGTGGTTCAAAATCTTGCAACCAGGATGGTGGCACCTCTAAGAACAGATTTTCATACGTTTAAGAACCCTCCACTTTCTAAGTCCCAATGTACGATGGTTACGTTGCAAGTTAGGTAAGTTTTTCAGAATCACTAAGTACCTTTAGCAAACCCTTACAAATTTCAAGTAAGAGGGGTGCGAAAGAAGTGTCCCTCTTTGCGAGCCACTGTGAAATTTAACAAAGGTTTGCATCTCCAATTACAGTCGCAAACCATTCATCAGTTATGCAAAGTTGGGTGCCAGTAACAGATGAATAGTAAATCTTACCTGGAAAGTCAGTGTATCCTATGCATCATATGCCACTGGTGCAGCGCAATTTTGCCCACCCTTTACACGTTACAAATACATCACAAGGGGGGGCGTGGCCGCGACCCCCACCAAGATTGCTGCAACCTTATGAGGCTCCGGCGGCAGCGGGCCTGCAATTAGCTGTATCGCCATTAATACCACTCAGGGAGGTGAGATCCGAAGCCCCGCGGCAGACTGGAAGGCCAGAGATGACCAAACAGCGAGCTTGTGAGCCAAGGGAGCTCTGCAACTGAACATTGAACTGGCGTCGGGTGTGGCCCAGCCTGCCTCGGAGGCCCCGCGGCGACATGGGCCCCAGGTGAGCCTGAGGCCGGGGCCGCGCGGTCCTACTGGTACTGCCCTGACGTCAGCCACACTACGTTGGCCTGAATGCAGAGCCCGGAGGTGAGCCACACATCGCATTGAGAGCGGCGGCTGCGGACGGGACCTGATGCTGGCCGCCACTTGTCCGTGTGGGCCAACTTTGAATTCCTCGCAGACGGCACAGAGGATGGCCATTGTATGGAGTGCTGGCCCCTCCCACTGAGGCCCGGCCATGCCCTGTGCTGCAGGAGTCCTGACTCCCTAATGGCTGCCCAGAGACAACAGCATCCCTGCCGCAGAATACATGACCTAAGTGGGACTCGGTAGATACTGCGAGTGCCCCCAGCGACTGAATAGATGCTGTGGCCCCTGGTGAGTACCGCTTATAGTCCCCAGCGGCTGCTTTGCTTCGGCCCACGCTTCTCCCGCATTGTCAGCGAGCAACTCGCCCTACAGGGCCATGGGCCGTGGGACTACCCAACAGTTACCTGTCCACCCACTCGCCTTCACTATGCCACATCACGCTGTGCGACCTATAACGCACGAGAATATTAACAGCTACAGACCAGGCACCTACTTGCACTACACGTAGACATAACCCACTGGGCATCACAGACAACAATGGGACGAACGGACCCGAAGCAGCGCAAGCTGCAATTTGAGCAGGCCAGACTGCCAAGGGGCGGCAGTGCAACCTCTGATGTGGAGGAAGCTTCCTGCACTTCTGCAGAGACTGCCCCTGTCGGTGACACAGCAGCCATTATGCTCGAGCTACAGGCGGGATTCCGCGACATGGTCACCCGCTTTGACACCTTGACAAACCACTTGGAGAACGTCTGGACCGTCAGGCGGTGCGACTAGATGGCGCAGAGGAAAGAATATCTGGCCTTGAAGACACGTCATCCACAGTCCAGAGGCGCCTAGAGAAGATAGAAAGTATTCTCAAACAGGTGGCCATAAAAAATGAAGATTTGGAGGCTAGGTCGAGGCGCAATAACATTCGAATCTCAAGCATTGCCGAGACCACCAACATGGGCTGACCTGACTCTTTTGTTGAACATTTGCCAATAGACCTGTTTGACCGATCCAGCTTCTCCCCAACTTTCTGTTTGGAGAGAGCACATCGCACCCTGGGGACGTGGACCCCCGGCGGCGCCCCGCCATGTTTCCTTATTGCGCGGCTACTTAATTACAAAGATAGGGATAACGCCCTGTGCCTGGCCCAGAAACGTGGTGAGCTACAGTACCAGGGATCTATCATGTCCATCTATCTGGATTTTACCCCCATGGTGCAGGATGCTAGACTCAAATTTGGCTTTGTGAAGAACACTCTCCGAAAGCTGCACATATGGTATGCAATGCTACATCCGGCCCGTCTGAAAATTGAATACAATGGAAAGCCCAAGATCTTCGAATCCCCTTCGGACGTAGGTAACTTCTGCAAGAAACTTCTGAATGACACCTCTGCCCATCCGTGGGGCTCCCCAGTGCTTGATTGATGGCTAACCACACCTATTACGCCACATAATGGCCCAGGAAATTTGAACGGTGGTCAGTACTGATTGACCGTAACAGCACAGGTGCTGCGCACTCGGGGGGGCACGGGCGCTGGACAAAGACTCTGTCTGCATTGATCTTTACCCCCCCTTCACCAATACCAATTGTAATTGGTGATACAAATTTTTTTTCTTTCTATTCTGCATTCTTATTTTCTTTCAAACTGGTCGCTGCCTGCTGGGTCGCCTCTGCACCCCAATGGTGTAACCCATGATTACAAGTTTGTGGATTTTTTGTTGCTTGTTTCTAATGTTTGGGATTCGCTGGATGTTTATGTATCTAGTGTGGGAGGAGGGAGGGGGTGGGGTATCTGTATGTTTGGGATGGATGATGTTTAAATGTTTTTCCTTGTCCCTATCTTGTGGTAATACGATGCCACAAAGAACCCTACTAACACCTACGTCTGATATTATAATCATGCACATATTATATCCTCAATCTTGTTTTCACTCCGACATGTGATTTAGCTAAATCAAATAATATATCCTGTATTACCCGGAATATTCACAGCATAAATAACCCACGTAAGGGCAAACAATTTCTGGCATACTTGAGCAGACATGGCATCAAAATAGCTTTCCTGCAGGAAACGCACTTACTCCCTGGCTCTAGACCTGCATTGGCAAAGTCCTGGGGCACACACCGCTACTTTTCCTCCTATAGCTCGTACTTCAGAGGCACGTGCATACTCATACACAAAAGTGTCCATTTTCACTTTTACGCAACTCACTCTGACCCAGACGGTCACTATATTATACTAAATGGTTTACTTGCCGATAAGCAAGTTCTATTGGTAAATGTGTATGGTCCCACTGTGGACGACCCCACTTTTTTTCAGGACATATATAATCACATGGGTCGCGCAGATGTCGGCCAGATAATAATGGGAGGAGACTTCAATTTGATCCAATGTCCACAACTAGACACTTCCAGCACACGCCCCAGCGACAAACCAAAGGCAAAGGCTCTACTCCGACATATCATGGATACATATGCGGTGCGCGATTCCTGGCACTCTCATCGCCCCACTGACACGGGCTTTACCTTCTACTCATCACCCCATGCAGTCTGGATAAGACTGGAGTACTGGCTTTTATCGGCCAATATCCTGCTTGAGACATCCAAGGTCACAGTGTTACCTTGCACACACTCTGATCACAGCCCTGTCCTATTGCACCTCCATATCCCGTATGGCTGCGAAGCCAAAAAGCACTGGCGATTCCCTAGTGACGCTCTCCATGATCAGGCATTTAAGGGTGAAATGCTAGTGGCAGTGCTAGAGTACTTTATAATCAACACTGGCACTGTCACTACACAAGCCACACCCTGGCATGCCTTCAAGGCCTACATTCGTGGAGTAGACATATCCAAACAATTTGGCATACTGCGTGACATACGTCAACAGATTACACGCATTGAATCGGAATTACAGGGCTTGGACACAGCGGCCGAGACTCCACCATCGGATATTACTAATGACAGAATTCCATGCGCTTGCTGACCGAGAGACTGCATATCTAGGGAAATACGCTAGAGCACATTGGTATGGCAAGGGGGAGAGACCGGGGTGTATGCTGGCCAGAATGCTACGCCCCAACCGAGCACCGAAGTCCGAACAGACACAGGAATGCGCATACTAGGTACCGAAGGAGTAAAGGCTACATTTCTTGACTATTATAAGCGCTTATACACATTCCGCTTCTCGGAACCCCTCCCCCCTTGGAACTCCCTTCATATTTAGAGGTGATAGCAATGTTCTGGCTGGCTTATGGTCAGCTGAGGTTTCTCTGCGAGCCTCTCACAATCGATGAGATTAAGGAAGCCATAGACGCACTTGACGGCTCTAAGGCACCTGGACTTTGTGGCCTCACAGGCACTTTCTACAAGGCCTTTAAAGAGCATCTAGCCCCGCAGCTTCTGACATTGTATAATGAGGCTCTGTCCCCTGGTCTGTTGCCACCCACTTTGCGAGAAGCAGTGCTTACTCTGTTATTAAAACCTGGTCAAGACCCCACTCTTTGCGCCTCTTATAGGCCCCTTTCGCTCCTTAATCTCGATAACAAAATATTCGCCATGGCCCTGGCAACCAGGCTGGTCCTTCTAATGGAACAACTAATCTTGCCAGTGCAGTCTGGTTTTGTACCACACAGATCGACCTCATTCAACCTCCGCACACTGTTTGCGGTTCTTCACAGGATATCGCCTACCATACCAGCGCCAGTGGCTCTTCTAGATGCTGAAAAGGCATTTGACTCTGGAATGGCCGTTCTTGACAGCAGTTTTGAGGAAGCTCCCCCCTCCCTTCCTGTCCATGATTATGTTGCTATACTCTGAACCACTGGCTCGCATACAAATCAATGCATCACTTCCGCATCACTAGAGGAACAAGGCAGGTCTGCCCCTTATCCCCTCTACTTTTCATTATTGGAATGGACCCTTTGGTATGCTACATGCAGGCCAGACATCTTCATCGAGGGCGCCAATTCGAGCGGGCCCTTGCTTCTCTCACTATACGCCGACGACATCCTTATTTTCATAAGTCACCCCACTGACAACCTCTCTCCCCTGGTGGAGGAGATAGTGCGATTTGGTGACCTCTCAGGCCTGCAGATTAAGTGGGCCAAGTCTGAGCTTTTCCCACTCACAGATGCTACCCAACCAGTCGCGACCGGGCATCCTCTTAAATGGACGGAGGGGCACACTAGGTACCTTGGCATTCAACTACACAGGGACAAACACCAAATACTGCAATTAAATTATGACCTGCGATGGCGAACCTGGAAGTACAAGTTGAGAGGTGGATTAAACTGCCGCTCTCGCTGTCTGGCCGGGTAGCTATCATTAAAATGATTGTGCTCCCCCCTTTTTTATACCTCTTCCTAAATATCCCAATAGCGCTCCCGAATTCCTTTTTTGAACCCTACGCAGTCAACTCCTCTGATTAATCTGGGCAGACTGCTGACCCCGTGTGCGATGGGACACTCTGGATTGCATATGAACGCGGTGGCCTGGGACTGCCTGACCTCCAGATATACTATCTGGTAGCCCAGTGCCATTATACGCATCACTGGTACCATCTGGATGCACGCATCCCATACCTTAGGCCGGAGATGGACAAGCTGGGGGGGGGGTCTGCCACCCTTGGCCATCCTACCTTGGGGTATACCATTAGAGACGGTGCACATTATGACAGTGTCCATGGCCTGGCGCGCACTCTGCCGTAGGCTGGGCGGTGGCTCGCTCTACTCTCTGGCCCTCCCATTAAAAAACAGTCCCTGGCTCCCACTTACAAGCAAACCACTCATACAGCGCACGCTACTCCACTATAACATCTGCACCATAGGGGACCTTTTCCCAATGGCCATGTGCTGCAGATCGCTGACGATCCTCGGTTCCACGATATACCATATATGCACCGCTTTATATTCCAGCGACTATACGCCACCCTCCGTTCCCAACTACCCAGTTACCCCCTCTCACTGGAAGATTTCCCACCATCAACACTTGTAATATCTGACGTAGACGGAGCTCGCTTGACATCCAGAGTCTACTGCGCTTGCCTAGCGTTAAAGCCGGATACAACTCTGAGTGTGGGAGGCCTGGGCGCACGACCTCGGCATTCCCGTAACAGACAAAATGTGGTCCTATTGCTGCACACAAATTCAGAAAATCTTGATCAATCATAGACACAAACTATTACGTTTCAGGTTTCTACAAAGAACTTACCTCACCCCATTGGAAACTGCCAAATATGATTCCAATAGAACACCATGTTGCCCCAAACGCCAGGCCCCTGTGGCGGACTTGGCCCACCTCACATGGACATGTCCCACCATTTCCACATATTAGCTCTCTGTCTACTCACACATTGCAAAAAATACTAAATATTGCTTTACAGCCAGAGCCAGCAATTGCACTCATGGGATACACTGCCGACCTTCCCCAATCAGCACGCAGACTTGCCTCAATGGCCCTATTAATGGCAAAACGTGAGATCGCAACACATTGGGGCAAGGCAATACACCCCTCCCCTGCTAGCTGGCTCAAACACATGTCACACTGTGGCAGCATTAGTACAGACTACGCTATCCTTCAACCCTCAACATCATGCCCTGTTGATATCTGGCAACCCTTACACACTATCTTCATACTCTTGAACAGGATGCTACTGACAGCCGAACCTCTCCTCCCGCTACCCCTCACGGACTCCTCCAGATCGCCTGCAAGACCCTGACCATTTTCAATTTCTGTAAAATGCCCGATATGTTCAGGATGTCTACCCCCCCTCTTTTTATCTGATTCACCCATTGAAATATTGTTGTATGTTGAGAAACTGAACTAATATGACATTGCATTGTGGCACGTAACCATAGGATGTTGTCATATGTTATATCCTGCATTGCAGAAAATCAATAAAAACATGTTTAATAAAAACAACAACAAAAACAGATACGTCACAAGTTTATAACAGATACGTGACTTGAATGTGCATTTAGCATGTGTGTCTTGTGTGGTCTAAGGATATTAATTCTAGTTTTGCACTTGACATTATTACTAACGTGCATTCACTGTAGGTCTAGTGGATTTACTCAAACTATTTGCTTTTACTGAATCAAATAAGATTTTATTAAACCATCCTTACTTAGTAAACATACTCACTGTAGAAATGAATTCGACTTAATTCATACCGAACACATGATGGGCGGAATGCTGAACAATGCAAACGTTCACCCTCAGTCACAGATCTGGGTTTAATCCATCTTTTTTTGCTCACCACGCCACCCCAGTTTGGACCAAGCCAGAGGCAGATCAGTCTTGACCCTGCTCCCCATGGGAACAGTCCAGTTCAAATTGCCCGGCCGTACCTGGACCGGAAACAAGCATCCTGGGACCGGTTTTGGGGCATCACCTCATCAGCCAGGCTAGCTTGAATCCAGTGGTGTAGAGAGCACGGGACCCATGTCTGGGCATACCCTTGCCACTTAGGGCGACAAAGCAAAAAAACACACAATTAATGGACGGAATGCAGAACAAATCAAACATTCACCCCGGTCACAGATCTGAGTTAAATCCATTGTTTTTTTTCTCAACCTGCCACGTCACCCCAGTTTGGACCCAGCCATATGCAAATCAGTCTTGACCCTTCTACCCATGGGAACAGTCCAGCCCGACCTGCCAGGCCAGGCCCTCCCTGAACATGAAATCAAGCATCCTGGTTCCGGTTTTGGGGTATCACCATTCATCAGCCAGGCTAGATTGAATCCAGTGGTATAGTGAGCACGGGACTGACGTCTGAGCATACCCTTCCCACTTATGGCCACAAAACAAAAAACACACAATTGATGGGCGGAATGCAGAACAAATCAAACATTCACCCTCAGTCACAAATCTGGGTTAAATCCGTAGTTTTTTTGTTCACCACGCCACCCCAGTTTGGACTCAGACATATGCAAATCAGTCTTGACCCTGCTATTCGTGGGAACAGTCCAGCCCAACCTGCCAGGCCAGGTCCTCCCTGGACATGAAAACAAGCACCTTGGGACCGGTTTTGGGGTATCACCACTCATCAGCCAGGCTAGATTGAATCCAGTGGCACAGTGAGCATGGGACCCACACTTGGGCATATCTTTCCCACTTAGGGCGACAAAGCTGACCTGGCTGATCAGGGATGATACCCAGAAACAGGACCCAGGATTATTGTTAGTCTTTTGTATTGCAGTAACTAAACTTCTTGTTTGCCTAAAATTGTTCCGCCTCAATTTCTTCTGGAGGTTGGGCTTTCCCGTTGTTATTCTGTATCTGTATGGCATGGTGCTAAGAGTTGTGTATCTTAACTTGATTCTAAACTTGTAATAAACCTTCTTAATCCTATCTACTGATTCCTGTGATTGTGTAGCCAAATGGGTTACACTTAATTAAAATTGATTGATGGAATGTCAGCTCCCATCACCTCTCAGGTGGAAAATAAAAGGTCCATCGAAGGACCAATGGTAAGAAAGTGGGCCCAGAAAACACTGGATCACCACCACACGACAAAATGCTGCAATGCTGCTTGCCAACACATTAGCATGCTCCTATGGTTCAACTGCTTGAGCTTTAAATTTGACAAGTAAGAACAACCTCTTGGCACACAGCACAAAATTATTTTTGTTTAAATCTTCCTCCAAATAAATCTCTAACCACTCAATACTATCATGATATATTAACAAGCAGCCAGGCCTTACCAAACACCCTCACAATAAGTCACCCTCGACATGCAAGGGAGCTTTCAAATTCCATTGTGCCCAGTCCAATTTTACACACACCTTTTTACTTCCCATTCGTCCATCGCCCTTCGTGAGCTATGAAATGTGGTTAGTGGTATGCAATATAGTGTAATAAAACTATTTACTTTTTTACCGCCATGCTTGGATAACAACTCTATATAATCTTGATCTTGTGCGTTCTTGTTTCTGATTCTGAATGTAACATTGAGTGGTAGTTTTGTACGCCATCAGTTGTCAGATTGTTTAAACCTATAAAGAAAACCTGATATTGCTCATGAAACAATTACAAACATAACATTTAACAAAATGTGAAGAATTGCAGCATTATTTCTCCTCTGATTTTATCACCATGAGGCTGCTTACTGGTGCCTCTTTAAGTGACCTGTCTTTTTTCTTATTAATAATGGGATTTTGTTTTGTGATGTAAAGTGTGCATCTGTCACTCAATAGTACTCGTTTAATATTTACTGCCATTAAGCCACAGTTTGTGATAGAAACCCCAGTGTATATAGAGGTATGTAAGATGTAGCTATGGTTGACAGCCTTTCCACGAGCACCTAAAGTGTCGACTAGGCAGAGGAGAAAATCATTTCAAAGTGCTAAACGCAGCTTGGAAAAGATGCGTAAAATTGCTGTTAATAGTCATTTATTTCAAGCTCAGCCTGAACAAATATGCACCCAGGGCACATTGTGGTGTTTGTTACAGGAGCAGGGGATTCTTCCCTTCTCACGGACCGATTGTATTTTTAATGCGAAATATAAAACCAAGAGGCAGACTTTGTCGTACAAAAGGAAAACAAACAGGACAAATGGCTTCCATCCATTGCCATTGATATACTGTACCTCTCTGAAATAGCAGCTCCTGTATTTATATTGGCAAAAGACGAGTTTACAAGACATCTACATCCCTAATGCACATCTCCATCTTTGACCCACTGTGCACTGCTCAAGGTTCTTCTCGCCTGCGTTGACAAAAACGGAAATCGAGGAGCACAATGTATGAAGCCCTGTAAACAAACCAGTTGGGGCAAAATTCACACTGATTTGTTTGTGCACTGGGGCTGTATAATACACTGCGCCCCGGGGGTGCAAAGGGTGTGTGTCAGTTGCGGGCCTGCATGGCTCACGGGTGGGGGGGTGGTCGCGGGGTCGCGAGGGGTGGTGGGGGGGAGATGGGCGAATGGTCGCGAGGAAAGGGGGGGTCACGCGGTGAGAGGGGGGTTTAACTAATATTTTTTTTGTTTAAAAACGTACCTTTCCCGGGTCCCACGTCTTCACTGCTGGGTCTGCTCTTGCTTTCCTGCCTCCTCAGCAACAGGAAGCAGGCAGCCTCCCTCCCCTAAGTCAATCACAACGCTGCAATGGCAGCGTTGTGATTGGTTGGGATGCCGGCCACACAGGCGTCTATGGGCAGCCTACATGGAGAAAAGGGAAGAGAGCGCATGACTGGTTTGGTCGGCCCCAGAGGGCCGACCAAACAGTCAGGGCTTGCAGCATTGGGCTAGCCACTCCTCCCCTGCCCTCGAGCAGACCCGCCCACCCTCCCGTCCCCACCAAACCCTTCTGCTTTCTCGCAGTGCGAGAAGCAGAAACATAAAATGGTATTTATAATACCATTTTATGTTTCAGCTTCTCGCACTCCGAGAAAGCTGTGGGGCGATGCTCCTCCGCCCACATGGAGGAGCCGCCCCTGGTGTGTGTGCCTGCTTTGTGCGCTCCTGAGGCTCAGTGGTATTACAAAAAGGGGTTGCAGACACTTGTGCATCCCCTTCTGAAATAATGATAACGCTGGTGCACAGGTTGCATCAGTGCTATAATGAGGGTGTTTCCTCATTTGCATCAGGGCGTGGTCCCATGCAAATGAGGAAATCTCTTTGCCTTTGCGCCTGCGCTGTATGATAGACACGGGCGCAGATCCAAAAAGGCCCTTAGAAGGCGGGCTCACAGTGCTCTACAGAAAGTTGACGCAATGTCATTATGCCTCCTGAAGGCAACCCTCTGGAGGGGGAAAAAGGGCTCCATGGAACCTCCAGGCATCCCTCTGCAGGTGGGTGCAGTCACTCACTGCACCTTCCTGCAAGGGCTTTGCCTTCCCTCTGCAAAGAGCAGGTGGGGAGCCACCTGCACAGAGAAACGCAGAACGACTTTGAAACAGTCACTCAGTGTTTCATTGAATGCGCTGCCATGAGGGCAGCACACGTTTATGGCTGCCCTTGGGGCAGCACCTTCATTGCAATAGTGTGCATTGTCCATGTTTGCGCCCAGTGCACCTGTCTAAAGTTGAACCTTGTCACAAACAAGGACAGTGCGCCATTTCAATAATAGCATTTTGCTATCGGAATGATGTAGTAATCAGTCACATTGTAAAATGTACATTTGCAGGTCATAAAACCACCTGTTTAAGACAGGAAGTGTTTTGTAATTCTCTGTGAATATCTTCTAACAAAGGGATAAATGTCTGCGATGGGTAGCAGATGTCAATCCCTCCTTGCAAATCCTTTCCAAGTGAACAGTTTTTTTTAAGGACATTGTCCATTAAAGGTGAGACGAGCTGTTTGGGGGGAAAAAAAAGAGAATCATGCAGTGGTCCCCTGGACCATTTTTTTCACACCCTGCCTACCATGATTCCCAGAGCTAAACTGCTCTGCAGAGACCGCTTTCTCTTTGCAAAACAGTTACCACACCATGTCGGGGGCAGGTAACGGGTGAATGGTTTGCAACTATAATTGTGGACACAAACCATTGTTAAAGTTCATCACAACTCACAAAGAGGGGTGTAAGCCCTCTTATTTTAAATGTATAAGGGTTTGCTGAAGGTACTTTGCAAGTTAGAAAACCTTATCAGGCTCACAGTGTAACCATAGTAAATTATGAATCAAGCTTCTGTATTTACAAAGCCTGTACCTTTGTGCTTTGCAACCGCAAAACGATTTAGTACGTTGGGTATAAAGTTACTCTCTAGTTGTTGTATTCCTCTTAGGGTGTCCATAACGGGCTTTCCAGTATCATGTCCTTATATAGGCACAATTCGCCCTGCCCTTATATAGGCATAAATTCCCAGGCCTTATTTAGGTATTAAACCATGCACTCCAAATTCAGGCATGGTCTCCGACATCCGTCCACCCTAACGTCACAACGAGTACATGAAGAACAGACCCTTAGGCTGCGGGAGTTTCCCTAGTCCAGGACTATTGATTTCTTCAAGGACTCATATATTATGTATAAACCGTTATTCCTTAGGGGTTCATTCATGACGTCTTTCGCTGTCCGACTCACGTCAATACTAAACATTCCTAGGTACTCTCAGGTATAAATATACCTTCCCTAGCCCTTGTAAACTAGAGGAGACCTCGACTTCAGATAAGCCCGTTTCCCGGCCTGACGCACTGAGAAGACTCTGTCATCCCTGCATGCAGAGAATCCAGCTTCCAGTGATCTGACTTCCCTTGCGGGGTGTTGGAGTTTGAGTCTGGCAAAGAGATTCCTACCTCTCTCATTCTTCAGGTATGGAGCTGATAAGAACCTAGTGGGACTCTTGGCATACTAGGCTTAACATACTCTTAGTATACCATAGTAAGGAATACTTCACCTACTTCATACCTCTCCCTACACCTAGGATTAGGTTAGGTACATTGGGGTAGAACTAGATTAGAAACGCATCGTATGAGTACTCGCATTTTTAGTCTGTGTTATTTATGTAACAGCATCTGTACTAAAAGATAATGCTATCGCAGTATTATTTATTTCTACTGCTCACACTGTACATTATTTATCTCGCATACTGTCTTGTGATCGTAACAGCACATTTAACTTACACCAGAAACAAGACTGTTCAATAAATCTTTTATTGAAAACGCCCGTCTATTTCTTTCTGTGTAACTTGGAGAAAACTAAGCATGCACGATTGAGCTGAGTGAAATAGTTATCTATTGTTTCCACGACTCTGGGACACGTTCTGATTCTAAAGGGAAACATAGTGGTCATGTTTTGCGGCTGCCAGAAACTACTCCCTTCTTGTTGTCAAGGAGTTTCTAGTGGCCTCTGAGCTAGCTGGCACAAGTAATTAAGTTTAATAAATTCGATAGGGACATACTGACCTTAGTCCTATGTCAAACCTATAGGATATATTATTCCAATGCGCAGAGCCTATTAGGGAAATAGGAGCTACACTACATGGCGCCCAACGGTTTGGTAAGGCGGTAATTTAACGCTAGATACTGAGTAACTCAGCCGTGCTTTTTTCTCTCAGAGATCCCTACCCATATACTCCAAAAGACGTCTGGAGTGGGCAGGGTTAAGTATCCGCCACAGCAAAATAGGGAAGCACCCTATATATTAGCTGTTTGGTTTGCTCAACGTTGAAGGATACAGTGTTCCAAAATATTGTGCACCTTATCTTTTGTTTCCTTGAAACTTGTTCTACATTTTTCAAACAACAAAATGCCTGAAAACGACAATAACCCTGGAAACAGTGGTGCTGCGGCTGATCCAGCCCAAGCAGCAGTTTTTAACTTTACAGGTTTAAATGAAACCGAGGAGGGTGTTATAGACATCCCTCAAAACTTAAGAAGAGCCATCACTCTAAAACTTATAAAACATGGCCTACCGCCAAGAGGAGGTAGAGCAGTTTTCGTGATAGAGGCACATGAATCCTTTCAGACAGAGGTATTCTATTCATGGGTAATACTTCCTGAATGCAATCCAATATCACACACATTTCACTTCTACAAAGAAGATGATCCACCAGAGGAATACATTCCTTTCGAGGATATTGAAATTCCATTAACATACCAGGAGCACCAGCTCTGGTTTAAAGGCGCCCTAAAACATCACAAAAACATTACTAGGCTCGGTCCACTAGGTAGACCAGGAGCAACATGGCCGATTCTAGCCGGCTACACACCTCATCCTGAACTGGATATAATGTCAGATGAGGAACTACTTACTCAAATACAAGAGTTAATAAAAATTTACAGACAATTGGTCCAATATGTCATGTGGACTTTTACAGTCCAGCAACCATTAACACTTCCAAATCCAACTCCCCAACAGGGGAATACACTAAAAATTACACCACAGACTCTATACGCAGTCATGGGAAAAATGCCCACAAAACGTGAGCAAATTCCGTTCTGGATAGCTCAAAAAATTACTCAAATCGAAGCAGTATTTCCAAATACTAGCCCGTATGAGAAACACAGAATCCTAACAATCAGTTTACCACTGGGGATCACACCACAACTGGAAGACTGTACCACATGGGGCTCAGTCTTTGCTGCCATCTATACTAAAACACATGGCATTCCGTCAATTGCGGTAATACCTGATGTCCTCAAACAAATTCAAAATGAATACGGGGCAGAGCCTGCTCTAAATTTAGGTATGAAATTACTGAAAAATTTCGACCAGGTCTCAACAATAATAATATCTAATATTAAAGGAGAGGCAGTAGCAGTTGCGATCCGCCAAAAATTAAGGGAATTTGATGTTATAGAGCAGCAAACTGAGCTACCCAGAATAATAGAACAATCTTATGCAGAATTAGGCAGAGATAGTTTGGGTGGAAGACCAGTGAAGCCGAAGCTATCAGAAAGTCCTGAGAAGGACTCTATTAAACAAACTCCTACATCTTCTAAAAAGAAGTGGGAAACTAATAAACAAAATTCAAACGAGAAACTTTCTCAATCCCGAGGTAAGTCTCCTCAAAAGGAGCCCTCTGAAAGGAGGTATAACCTCAGGAATAGGGATAGTTTGAGAAAACCTGACAGGTATCAAGATACTGATACACGTTCCTCTCGTCCCTTTCAGATCTCATCACAGACTTCGGAAAGAAGAGGACGGACGGAACACAGAGAAGAACGTGTGAAATCGAAAGACGACAAACACGCGCCAAAAACTAAAACAAAACCTCAATTCTCCAAAAAGAAAGTAGCAGGTCTAAAGATCAGACATGCCGAGAATACTGAGAACACAACTCAAGAACGGAGAATGGGCTCAGACCATGCTGGACAGTGCAGCAGAAGTCACAATAGTTCGCCAGAACCTGAGGGAACTTCTGGAGATAGTGGACTTGAATGAGTACATTAAAGTAGAGACTGTAGACACCAGGGTTAGTACTCAACAAAGGTTATATGAAATAACACTCCGGATGGAGGGAGACAAACCTAGACAGGTGAAAGCACTTTTTGGGAAAGACTATCAAAGGGCTATGACATACTTCTAGCAGAAAAAGACTGGCCACCACAATTTGTCAGGGAGTGCCCACATGGCGAGGACATTATTATGCCTGCCTTCTCCAACCATATTCCAATAAACCTAAAATATACATATGCCAGGAAATGGGCAGTGGCCCAGGCCCCAGCATTATATAAAAATCATGTAGGATGGGATGAGGACTCACCTCACCATAAAATACATCTGAAACATGAACCAACTGCACAACGGCAGTACCCAATAAAGCAAGAAGCTAAAAACAGGTCAGGGAGATCTTAGATCAACTTGAATACCAAGGGGTGATTGAAACATGCACCTCCTCAATGAACAATCCTTTGTTTCCTGTCTCCAAACCAGACAATACATATCCTCTAGTTTTGGACTACAGACACCTAAACACTTGTTCTAAAACTTTTGCAGTGCAAAATGCACATAGCACAGCATTAATGAATAACATTGTACGTAAAAAATATAAAACAACATTAGACATCTCAAATGGTTTCTTTTGTCAAAACATAGCACCTGAAAGCAGGTACTTAACAGCATTCTCCATAATGGGGACCCAGTGTCACTTTTGTCGACTCCCACAAGGGTTCAAGAATAGCCCCGGTTTATTCTCAGCGAGGGTAATGGAGTTACTACAAATTTATGACAATGAGGCATTGTCCTATGTCGATGACATCTATCTGACAGACGATGACCTGGACAAACACTTGAACAGGGTGAGCACCATTATACTGGGTTTCGCCTCTGAGGGCTACAAATTCAACTTTAAGAAGTCCAGAATTGCCCATCTCAATGTCCTATTTCTAGGATATGAGCTTTCAAGTGAAGGCAAGAGCTTGGCAGCTAACTTTTTAGAAAAGTGTGCGCTGCTCCAACCTCCAAAAACGCAAAAACGTACAATCCATCCTGGGTTTCCTAAATTTTGGAAGAACGTACATTCTAAATTACGCAGAAAAGGTTAGACCTCTCTACGCATTAATCAAACCTGATTTTTCGATCAGAAACTGGACACAAGAACACACAGAAATCTTGCGTTCACTACAAGCTAACATGTTAGCAACAAATCACTTACAAATACGCGTAAGTCAACGCAATTTGGTGATCCGAATAATTTCGGGTCATTGCGGATTCACCTACTTAACTTTCAATGAGGGTGAGAAAATACCAATAGCGTACAAATCTCATTTGTACACACAAGCGGAAATGCGCTTCAGTTCAACTGAAAAAATTCTAACAGCAGTTCAAACCGCTGTAGCAAAAGAAAGAGCCTTAGCCCAAGGGAAAAGCATTATTGTCGTCACCCCAGTACCAGCTTTAGAAGCGGTTACAAAAGCAAGCATTCCAAATGCTAAAGCATTACATCCAAGATGGATACAATGGGTTAATTCTCTTGCTGCAACAGATGTTGAATATGTTTTTGATCCAGATTTAAAAACACAAGCATTCCTGCAGTATGAACATGAATGTCCCCTGCCTACTGAAATTCTGCCTCTCGATCAGTACAAATTCATAATTTACACTGACGGATCCGCACAACCCGCAATAGGGAGTAAGCAAGCTTACAGTGCAGCATGTGCAATCGTTAAAGGTCGCATGCGAAATGGCATCTTCAGACCTATGGTCACAAAAACGCAGTCTCTAGGAGATTGTACGGCTCAGCGAGCTGAACTACAAGCATTCAAACTGGCACTTGAAAGTACAGATCGAGAATTCCCCACACTAATAGTGTGCGATTCCTTTACTGTGTTCAGTCGTATAATGACTATATACAAAACTGGCTTGAAAATGGTTTCAAAGATGCGAAAGGTGGCACAATAAAGCACAAAATGCTTTGGGAACAAGTAGTTCAGTTGAAAACGAACTACCAAAGGCTCACGTGATCCACACACTGAGTCATCAACGTGATGGCGTTCACGTTGCAGGAATTCATTGGCTGATGAAGCCGCAAAGGGGGCTGTGCAAACGGCTTCCGTAGCTGCGATCACTCGTTCAAAAACAAAAATAGACGGTGAGATAATGTTGGCTGTCAATGCTTCAAGCAAAGGCAGTAGTGCAGCGTTACCAAAAAAGTTTCCACTCAAGTACTCTTATGTAATTGATGCGAACAACGTTCCTTTTGCTCGAATCCCTGGAGTGGGGGATAGGGTAATTCCAAACATGGAACGTAGAGCAGCCTTGATTTATGAAACACATTTGGGGGAAGGTCTGGCACATCAAGGGATCTCTAAAACAATTTTGACGTTAAAAGAGATGTACTGGTGGCCTGGAATGAATACAGAAATTCACATATTCATCAACAACTGCTTAGACTGTAAATTACAGCGAGAGAGCCACTAGACACCACCATGCAGAGAATGCAGCAACCCAGTGCAGACACCATTGTTAGACAGCATTAGACTATCTACGCACCTGTGTCCTACTGGACAAAGGCATTCCCACAAATACTGAATCTAGGTTCCTATGGTAATGGCCTCAGCGCTCAGCTGACGCTCGAACTGTTATAAAAGATTTGCGAGTCTTTATCGGCTTATACGCAATAGGCACGCTACATTCTGACCAGGGTCCTGCGTTTAGCTCTCAGGCTTACAAAGAAGCCATGGCCAGTCTGGGCGTTGCATTGCGGTACTCCTCTCCATTCCATCCTGAGGGAAATTCGGTTGTGGAAAGGAAAAACTGAGACATAAAGCAGTCTATAACAGCTAGAGTATTAGGTTCGGGTGACGGGTGGGTCAAACACCTTAGTGGGGTAAACGCTCTTTGAATAATCTGCCAAGAAGTTCTCTAGGGGGGGGGTCACTCCATATGAGGTCCTATTTGGGACAAGAATGTGGGTACCGGACCTTGAACAGTGGTGGAAAATAAACCTTTTGATATCAAAGATCGTTTGGCTGTTTTACAGGACTTAAACAAATTAAGAACGAAACAAAGCAACGTATTCCTACAGCCAACCACCACTGGGGAAAAATCGGCGGTCCCAGCAAGGCCTGTCTGGATTCCAAAAGTTGGGGATCTAGTCAGAGAAAAATTGCGGACAAGAAGGAATTTGGACCTTCTTACAGACAACCAGTACCTGTCCTAGCAGTTCAAGGAACAAGAACAGTACTTCTTCCGCCCCTTGCTGGAAGAAAGGAGAAAAGATTTGTGTCCATCGACCTGATCAAACCACAGTATGTGGCCAATACTAAATTGTAGGCCTCGTGGACTCCGACCTAGTAGCAGACGCACTCCTCTCGCTACTATCCAAGAGGTTCAGACTGAAAGACTGATAACCATCGAGAATTCAGCAGAAACAGATGAAGGACTAAGCAACAACGCTATGGAACTCATCCCTCTTGAACACCAAGTAACAGTTCGTCCAAATACACCTGTCTACACCAACGTAGCACGTGATCGACTGGTTCCAGTGATTTCTACAAATCCTGATGCAATTCCAACAATTGATAGAACTGCTTCTGGCTATTTCATTAACTTTGATACGTTCTCAGAAGATCCGAGTGAACCTGAAACGACGCCAGCATCATTCAAATTCAAGCAGCAGGTACAAGACTTTCTTCACTTTCTGAAAAAGACTTATTTGGTTTCTCCATGGATTGAACTCGGGGTTATATCTGGACTTTTTGTTTTCCTGCTCTGGCTAGCTTTGGTTACAACTGTGAGCGTGCTTATAAGTGGCAGATACATCCATGTGAACACTGAAGGAAAAGGCGTGAACGTACTTTTGAAACCTCATAAATCTTCCCATCGTGAAGCAAGAGACTTGTCATCAGTGAACATCACAGCTGTTCCTATACATGATGGTATAGTGTGGGACAAAACAGATTTTGATATATTCGATCCGACGGAACAATTGAACATTCCACATTTGTTTAAAATTTCACTAAGTGATCTAATTTCATCCAGTACCTATTCTGATGATTGGGACTTTGAGACTGTAAATGACATAATGTTTGACCTAGAAAAATCTGCTGCATTTTCTAAAAATGAATATTTAGAGGGTTCATCAGACTATGAACAACTGTATTGTTATAACCACTATGGTCATCATTATTTGCATAAATCTGCATATCCAAGAAATGTGTTTATGTTTAACCAATGGGAACATTGTCCTACACCACCTAAAGGTAGTTCAAAAACATTTGCTAGTAAATTTCCATATTTTTCAGGCTACAATACATCTGATCCAGAAAAGTTTTACTATAAAAATGTAAACAAGACAGGACTGAAAATCATGTTAACAAATACAAAACAGATTTATTCTGCATTTTTTAATGCCCAACTGTCTAGACAGGGTTTTGACTTTTGGAAAGACACAATAGACACAAAAACTGTGTGGGGTACTAAAGAATGGCAAGTGCAGGGGATAGAAGCTTTATTTAGAGCCTGTATCATCTCTGAACAAATAATGTTTTTGAATGAAACAATCCAACAAACTTCTTGTCTTGGATTAGCCAAGATTAAAGAGATGAACACACCTTCTGTACCAGCACCTGCTAGAAATAACGAAACACAGGCAGTGGTGACAGTTGACAATATACTACAACTCAACAGATCTAATCCTGATTGGAAAAAATGGTTGATCTGGCCCACAGACACGAATAACTGTCAGGAAAGATTCCTGAATAAAACTCAGGGCTTTACTATTAACAGGCCAGACCCAAGATATGTCCAAAGACAACATCCGGGGGTAGTAACAACATACAGTGTAGGAAAATTATGCCTCGATTGGCTGCATAAGTCTACACTACAGGATGTGAAACAACACTTATCCTTACTTAAAAAGGACGCAGACCTTAGGGAATTCTTGCTTGGACCAAGAAAACCGCGTCAAAAACGTTTCATATATGCCGGCATTTGTGCTGCCTACAATGAAGCATGGAAAGTATCACAGATGGAGGCTGCAGAACGAATACGTGAACTTGATCGTATTAATTTAGAGAAAACACTCTCTGTGGTCGACAATGGGTTAACAACTTTGTCCTCCAGAATATATTCACTGGACGGCATTGTATCCTCTGCTATCGACATACTAGAACAAGATTTGGCAATGTTACAACAAGGCCAGTCTCAATTACGTTCTATTGTGTTATTAAGCTGGACGCTGCAATCTTTGCGAGCGGGCTATGTGCCTTGGCGTTTTATCAACACAACAGCTCTGTTTGCAGAATACAATCTCACTGATAAACAGATCGAATTGGCACAAAGAGGAGCAAGGTATACAGTGCTGAGCATTGAAAAACTGGAAAAGTTACCATTCACAGTGGCAGAAAAACCAGCTACAGAATGGCTTATTCATGGCAAAATCACACTACCTGTGACTACTTTTCAGTTTCAGTATTGCCTCAGACAAATGCAAGCAGGCAAATATGAAAGGTTGGGTAAGGAATACATTAAGACATCTTGGGATTTAACGTATACATATAGATGTTGGAGTGGGGATCGTGAAGTGTTTTTGAGCGGTACAAACTGTAAACGTGCACTAAGCGGTTCGCTTATATGTCAGGACATTTCCTTACACGGGGCTTGTAATGGTTCTGTGGCAAATTTGTCTTGCCAGGAGCAGGGTACACCAGCTGCTGTGATTAATCCAACGTTTGGACAACTTTCTAATGGGAGTTACCTCATGTTGAATGATCAGAGTTGCTGTGGCATGCTGCCAGGCATCCCATATCTAGTAACGGTCAACTCCAGGGTCACTTGCTGTATGCAAGTATTGTTTGCCCCAATAGACACAGTCAGGGAGTCGCCTCTATGGCCTTCGCTGAACGTCTTTTTTTTATAAGATTTGATACTTTGAGCAGAATGAAAGCCATGCTTTTACAGCAAACAGTGCCTTTGACCTCGGTCAAAGAAACCTATGATCTACAAGTAGCAAGGACTTCGGCTGAGATACAGACTTTAATACGTACAAACTGCCCTATACATTTCGTGGAAATGATAGGACGAATCTTCAATATGTCTGATACAACCGGAATTGTACATGTATTTAAGAGCATCTGCTCCGGTCTGTTAGCACCTTTCCAGGCAATACTCGGAATCATCCCAAACTTTGCACATTCGGTGTTTGGTGGCATACCATTAATTCTAGCACTTGTTGCCGGAATTCTATTTCTCTTCCTGCTATTGCGCTATGGCCAGCCTATTCGCCGACATCACTCCGAGCGAAATGGAGAAAGCTCTCCTTGAACGAAAGTGCCGTGAGCAAATAGTAGAGCTTTTGGGCATAAATCGTCTACGGGACCTTAATACCACGTTGTTCCTGTCATTCAGACCAATCTGGCAAGATTGCATCTTACCTGTTCTACGATGCCTGCTATGTGGTGTAGAATGCGTTTGGACACCTGTCTAACATATCCATCGGATACGCCAAAGGATGTCGATACTCTGCTGGACCAGATAACGGCCCATGCTATGTGTTGTCCCCAGAGGCTACCAATCCTGATGTCAGCATTCATTGAGATCTCACAGACGCTTCCGGCTGCTGCTGAGGTACGAGAAAGATCTACAGGCACACGGGTAACAACGGACGCGAACATTGCTGCGGCGACCAATGCTGAAAGCGATGCTTCACATCTCTGTGCGATTAACCTGCTTCACGAGGTGTTCCAACTAACACCAACTACAGTGGAAGATGTTTTGTCTATAGAAATAGATGATCTCATGTTTACACCAGACCCGTAAACTGACTCTGATTCAGCATACAGTGTTCCAGAGATGCAGTAACTATTTGGCCTTCATTCTACAAAAACTTGGAACTCTACCAAAATTGAACTTTTCCCCATTTTTTCGAACGAAAAATGGCACTTCAATCTGCTTAAAGTAGAACTAGCCTTATAGTACAGACTTGGCGGTCCTTCCACAGACATTTAGTCATCTTATGTGTCTAAAAACAGTTCATTGATTTTCATGACATGAAATGACTTTGATTTTTGAACAACTTATCGAACATTTTTTTGTCACATGTAAATATTACTGCTTATTTCATTCCAATTGCATTTATTTTCAAAACTACATGCCTGAAATGAAAAGCTGTTGCTTCAAATGTACAGTACCTTTTGCATTTTTTATTATGTTTTTAAATATTTTTAAGAAATATTTTTTAAATATGCGGTGCTCCATTTTATGTTTAGCATTTTAAATGTTTAGCATTTTAGTATTATTGTATACACGAAAGTGGAGTGGGTGTTGTATTCCTCTTAGGGTGTCCATAACGGGCATTCCAGTATCATGTCCTTATATAGGCACAATTCGCCCTGCCCTTAAATAGGCATAAATTCCCAGGCCTTATTTAGGCATTAAACCATGCACTCCAAATACAGGCATGGTCTCCGACATCCGTCCACCCTAACGTCACAACGAGTACATGAAGAACAGACCCTTAGGCTGCGGGAGTTTCCCTAGTCCAGGACTATTGATTTCTTCAAGGACTCATATATTATGTATAAACCGTTATTCCTTAGGGGTTCATTCATGACGTCTTTCGCTGTCCGACTCACGTCAATACTAAACATTCCTAGGTACTCTCAGGTATAAATATACCTTCCCTAGCCCTTGTAAACTAGTGGAGACCTCAACTTCAGAGGAGCCCGTTTCCCGGCCTGACGCACTGAGAAGATGCTGTCATCCCTGCACGCAGAGAATCCAGCTTCCAGTGATTTGACTTCCCTTGCGGGGTGTTGGAGTTCGAGTCTGGCAAAGAGATTCCTACCTCTCTCATTCTTCAGGTATGGAGCTGATAAGAACCTAGAGGGACTCTTGGCATACTAGGCATAACATACTCTTAGTATACCATAGTAAGGAATACTTCACCTACTTCATACCTCTCCCTACACCAAGGATTAGGTTAGGTACATTGGGGTAGAACTAGATTAGAAACGCATCGTATGAGTACTCGCATTTTTAGTCTGTGTTATTTATGTAACAGCATCTGTACTAAAAGATAATACTATCGCAGTATTATTTATTTCTACTGCTCACACTGTACATTATTTATCTCGCATACTGTCTTGTGATCGTAACAGCACATTTAACTTACACCAGAAACAAGACTGTTCAATAAATCTTTTATTGAAAACGCCCGTCTATTTCTTTCTGTGTAACTTGGAGAAAACTAAGCATGCACGATTGAGCTGAGTGAAATAGTTATCTATTGTTTCCACGACTCTGGGACACGTTCTGATTCTAAAGGGAAACATAGTGGTCATGTCTTGCGGCTGCCAGAAACTACTCCCTTCTTGTTGTCAAGGAGTTTCTAGTGGCCTCTGAGCTAGCTGGCACAAGTAATTAAGTTTAATATATTCGATAGGGACATACTGACCTTAGTCCTATGTCAAACGTATAGGATATATTATTCCAATGCGCAGAGCCTATTAGGGAAATAGGAGCTACACTACATAGTGACCAATATAGTAGTCAATACTTATTGATCAACCCCAACCAATCTATTTTCAACCTTTCTGCCTCCAAAGTCCAACAACTTTAAAATACTTATAGCATGAATCTCAAAATCACTATCACTATGCTTAAAGATCAGTCACTTAACAGCTTTACGGTGAGAAGAGATTGTCTCGGTGAAATAAAGGCAGCCAGAGAGCCCATGCATAAGCATTTCTTCCTCAGAACTACAGTTGAGTTTGTATGAACTTGTCCTTTCAAGACTCATCTAGTGAGAGGAGCAGGCTTAGTGTGCTGTGTCCCTGTTTGCACATACATTGATAGCCCTGTTTTGACGTATAAGAAATATTACTTTGGGTATGAAGTTGCTGAAGATGTCGTTTTTATACCATCTAACCCCATTAGACCACAAAGTGATAGTCCATTTGATAAAATGGATGACATAGGACATCAACCAGCAATGCAATGCTATAATATGAATATTGAAAGTGTGCCACATTGTTATACCTGCTGCTCAGCCAGTATAAATGTGCTGTGTGGAATGTTGGTGCATGATGATGCATTGGAATGTTGGGTGCCTTTGAGTGTCAGTTGGAGCATGGGCTGAGCAGCAGGGAGGCTGCTCCTGGTTGGGCTTAACATCTGGTTTATCCTCAAAGCTTACTTTTGAAACTCTTTACCTGGAACTAAGATAAATAAACCTTTTTACATTAATCTACACTTTGGAGTTTGGACCTTTCCTTTCATTACAACATTTTGGCGACAAGGATGGGATTCAAACGCACGCACATGCCTGGAGCCACCGACGTTGTTTTCCCTTATGTGCCGCCATCTTTCTTGTCAGCCGGCAGTCAAGCTGAGGTTGCGTTTTCGGCTGCATCTTTCGCTCTGTTTTGCAGTGTTACAACAGAAAGCAAGAAATAAACAAAAAGAAAGAAACTGGGATGTGAGCCTGCAGCAAGCTCAAATCCATGTGGCCTCCCGTACCTTGCAGAACACTTTTAGAGCCTGTGTTTACAAGTTCAAAAGTGCCCCACTTTGCAAACATGGGCCACTTTTTTAGCTATCTGATTCTTTAATAGGAGCCACTTTTATTTTAGTTCCCAGGCCTATTTTCAGTCCTAGTCTGAACCTGGGCTGGACTGTCTGATCAAGAGTGGATAACTCTACTGAGACAACGCTTACATCTAACACCAAACCAGATACATGACACACCTACTGGAGTTTTGAATTCCTGTCCTGAATGTAAGGGCGAGGAAGCACCCTTTTTGGGTCGAGCCTAGAGTAGCGTACAAGCGCTGCTCTGGCGAAGACTTTATGTAGTGGGCTTTTGAAAGCTGACCAGACGCTCGTGCGTCATGGCCTTTTCCGTGCGGTTACCCGCACGGGCGCCATCTGTTTCCAATTATCGTGCCCAGACGCGGGCGCGATAATTCAAAACACATGTCTCGGTGTGGCGCGCGCGCACTCTCGTGCCTAGCGTTGCAGCGCACAGATTCCGAAAACGTCATCGCCGAGCCGCACTGGTATTGGTCCAGCCTCGAGGGATTCCCCAGACGTCACTGCCGAGCCGCGCTGGGATTGGTCCCAGCCACAAGGGCTTCCCCACGCTCGTCACCAGGAACAGAGCTGCGCCCAACACTAGTTTTATGTGTGATAGCCCAGCGATAAAGCATTACACTGCACCTTCTTGCGGTAAAAGTTTCCTCTTGGCAGGACGTGGCTTTGTGGTGTCCCGTCCACTCCAACCACATTCCATGCCCCCCCACCCCTCACCCATTTGCCCACAAGGAAGAGGAGTCACCTGCAAGCACACCCACGCCAGCGGGCTCCAACTGGGCTCGGGAGCCCCGTCACGCTCCCGCACACACCCCCACCTCGTAGGCCAGCTAAATAGTCGTTTTTTCTTCCTCTCTGGCAGCATAATAACAGTGCAGAGCACATCTGCATAGGATACGATGACTGCTGCTGCCATGCGCTGCGTCAGCGAGTGAGTCACCGGAAGACACCGATGAAACTGTAACCGGTATTAACTCACTACCAGGCGTCGTGCCAGCGACGAACCCATGACAAGTACTGATTATAAGAAATGGGCAGTGATGGCGCAGCGCGCGCGCGCTCCTCTGGTACATAACAGCCAATAAGGACACCCGGTGGCGGGTGGCGGGCAGCACGCCAAGTCTCCAGATTGGCGTCCTGCCTGCGGCATGTAAATGCAGGTGCGTGATGATGACAGGTGGTCGAAGGGTCTGTTGTAGATGTGGTCTATGCATGATGCGCCAAGGCAGGTGAGGCCCAAGCACTGCAAAGGCTCTATTGTGAAAAGCAGGGGTCTGTCTGTATTGGCAAAGGCGACCTGAGTTTCCTCTCGTCACAGTGCCCTGCGTTAGTGAGGATGCCCAAAGCCGAACGGTTTCTCCCAGCAGTGCCCTATGCTGGTGCAGATGCTCAGAGGTACACCAGAACAATGCCTGTCCATGCAGATGTTTCTCACAGCACCTTCCTCTCAGCACTGGAGAAAGGCCTGGTTTCTTACAGCAGGGGCTGTTAGCACTGGAGAAGGGCCCAGCGGTTTCTCAATGTTTAGCACTGGACAGGGTGCCCTGAAGTGAACAGAGCAAGGCCTGTCTGCACTGGAGAAGGTGTCCTGAGTTTCTCACAGTAAGGCCGGGTAGCAGTGGAGAAGGTGCCCTGAGGTTTCTCATAGTAGTGCCGGTCAGCAGTGGAGAAGGTGCCCTGAGGTTTCTCTCGGGAGGACTCGTCAGCAGTGGGGAAGGTGCCCTGAGGTTTCTCTCGGGAGGACTCGTCAGCAGTGGGGAAGGTGCCCTGAGGTTTCTCTCGGGAGGACTCGTCAGCAGTGGGGAAGGTGCCCTGAGGTTTTTCACAGTAGGGCCGGTCAGCAGTGGAGAGGGTGCCCTGAGGCCTGTGTGCGTTGGAGATGGTGCCCCGTGGTTTCCCACGGTAACACCCTGGCGGGATTGAAGCTGGTTCACTGATGTTTCCCACAGTACCTTCCTGCGAGCACTAGAAAGGTGTCCAAAGGTTTCTCACAGAATTGCCTTTCTTGATTGATCCCTAAAGATTCAAGATGGCTGCGCCCCTTGTGATGAATGTGCCCGAGAGTTCTCAGAGATGTCCCTCTACACAGCCATAGCCGTTATTAGAAGAAACCCTGAACTAAATAGCAACTCCATATTCACTCATTATTATTATGTTACAGTATTATTATACCCAGAAGTTTCTTCTTGTGCTGCTAACATTACAGTGTGGCTGCTCCCAGCAGTTCTCTCTGGACTGGTGACCTCTGTCTGGTCTCTTATTGCCTCCTCTTTGTGCTGTAGATGGTTCTAAGCAGGGCTTTAAGTGGGATGAAAAAACTGGAGGGTCTCTCAAAGGGGCGTGGCCAATGTAATTCGGGTGTGGCTTAAAAACACTTAAGCTAAAAATCTGTGCTTAGCATAGTGTGCCGTCCGACTTGTATTTTGCTGTTTCTGTCATTTCATCTAGATATATGATACAACAAGTAACATAACAGTTAATGTTGTTGCACCAAGGATATTGCGCTGCATAACTAAATACTTATAAGGTCCCAAAAGCGAGACCTATTGGCTATGCCAATGCTTGTTATTGTATGGACTTGTCCCACAATAGAAGTATTTTTGAGAGGGATGGTAGAATAAGTGCAAGCTTCAACAAGCAGAAACATTGCTGTAGGCCCAAAGTCTATCTTCTAGGGCTGAAGCCCAGCCTCAAGGTGAGAAAACTATTAGTAGGTTTGTTGATTTAGCCCCAGTGATTTCCAAAGGGTTTGAAGCCACGAAGTGGCAATCCTCCCATACTTACCTTAATGAAGGTGTAGATGCCAGAGCTATGCAAATGGCCACTGCCGGACATAAAAAAAACATTCTTGTCACAGCACAGAATGACAAGGACAACACGTTTAGCGTGTGCTGCGACACGATTCTACTCGATCTCGAATTGATGTCCGATGAAAGACGCCATGATGGAGTGTTCCTTAATATTATGTTTCATCAGTCAGAGGACCGTTGAGAAGAACTTCATGGGGATTTCGGCCTTGTTTCTATGTTCAGAAGCCTTAACTTGCTTTCACTGCTCCTCCCTATTGCTTTCTAAGTTGCATTGGTGTGTGGCCTCTGTGATCGTGCAACTTGTATAACATTGCTCCCAAGATTGGTGACCCATTTGTTTGCTGAAATACAGTCCTACTGTATATTTGTATTTCAATATTAAACTTTATTCTAGATACTCTTGTAAATGAATAAACAGATATAAAAAATCCGAAGGGCTTCCTGAATACACTGGTTACACATGATGGCCTTCCCTTCCACAACCCATTCAAACCGGCCGCACTGTCTAGATTGGGACTATCGGTGGAGTAGAATGAGCACAGCAGATAGGACAACAGGAAGTGCAGCAAGGAAAACAATAAGTTGCCCTTTTATTTATTCTAGTGCTCACCCTGATGGAAGGTTACAACTAAAAAGCCACAGTGACTTCTAAAACCCTTATGAGCATCTTTCCACTCATGAAACATGCTCTTGAAATTCGTCACGTTGTTCAGAAAAGAGATCCTGTTTGCACGGTTGCACATCACTTGGAGGAAAAAGTGCCATAACATAGATTGCTAAATTATTACACATTTTAGGATTGATACTATTAAATGGTGTAAGGGGTGGCAATATGGAGTTTGAATTTAGAAAACTAGAATCATATTACTTTTTTCCCCGAGAGCTACGCCTACCCACGGGTTAATCATTGGATTAAAGAATGGCAGGATATTTATTTATTCATTTATTTGAGAGTTTTATATAGCGCGAACCAGACCCTTGCGGGTATCAGAGCGCTTTACAAGGTAAGTGTCTTAGTTGCATATGTACAAGGTAGATAAAATAAAGTTCAGTGATAGTGAATGAAAGTATAAACATCCTATTGTAGATACATGGGTATATGATACATAGCAAACATTCCCTATAAATCAGGCATAATATAGATACAATATATCGGGTACCTGGCTGGCCCTTAGGCATTAAAAGTTCCATGTAGAAGATACATTGGGTCGTGTAATAGCAATGGACCAAACTCAAGTGAATTTTGCCATGAGAAGCGATTACACTTCTTTTTGAAAGATGCAGTAGAAGGATTAAGACTAGTTTCTGGGGATGATAGCAATGGACCATACTCAAGTGAATTTAGCCATGAGAAGCGATTTCACTTCTTTTTGAAAGAAACAGTAGAAGTATTTAGTCTAGTTTCTGGGGGTAGGGCATTCCAGATTCTGGGCGCCATCCCTGAAAAGGTTCGGTTATATGTTTTCTTCTTGTTGAATCTTTGCGGTTTCAGTAGAAGGTTTTTAGCACTTCTCGTAGATCTGTCCCCACAGGAGGGCGTCAGTTTCCGTGCCAAATAGTAGGGAGCGTTATGATGGATGGCTTTATGTGTCATACAAGCTATTTTCAAATGAATTCTGGCTTCAAAAGGTAGCCAATTAAGGGATTTTAGGTCAGGGGTTATGTGGGAGCTTCTTTTGGAGCCAGTGATAAGTCTCGCTGCGGCATTGATTGTGGCTCTTAGAGGGGCCGTTGCAGCTCTGGGCAGTCCGCAGAGAGAGACACTCCCGTAATCCACTCTTGGGATGACTAGAGCTTGTACTGCCAGTTTGAAGTCCTTTTCCGGCAGGAACGGTTTCAGTTTTCTCAAAGTATTTATCTGAAAGTTTGCTCCTTTTGTTGCGTTGCTGATGTGTTTTTGCATATTGAGGTTTGTGTCCAGTGTTATTCCCAGTGATTTGGCTGCGTCAACGATGAGAGGTTGGCAGTTGAGTGCAGTAAGGTGTTTGATCCAGTCTTGCATTATAGGTACTTGGGCTGGAGGAGCGATTAGGAGGAATTCGGTTTTGAGGGCATTCAGTTTTAGATGGTTTTCTGCCAGCCAGGTCTGAGTTTTTCCGAGAGTAGTGTTGAGCGATTTGATGTCTTCTATGGTGTGAATCTTAAGGTATAGTTGTCTGTCGTCAGCGTACATGTGGTATTGCACGTTAGACGCGTGGAGAATTTCAGTGAGTGGTTCCATGAATAGTTTGAACAGTGTCGGAGATAGTGAAGATCCTTGTGGGACACCTAAAGAGACTGGGACGGGTTTGGACAAGGAGTGGTTGACATTGAATCGTTGTGATCTGTTTTGGAGGAACGAAGTAAACCAATTTAGAACTGGTCCAGATAACCCCATCCTGTGTTTCAGAAGGTCTATCAGGTTATCGTGTTTGACGGTATCAAAGGCCGAGGAAAGGTCTAGCAAGATGAGTAAGCAGGCTCCGTTCTGATCTAGGATTTGTAGAGCGTCGTCAATTATATGGGTCATGGCTGATTCAGTGCTGTGACCTGCGCGGAATCCTGATTGGTATTTGTTGAGTAGGTTAAAATGTTCAATATGACTTACCAACTGGATGTGTACGCATTTTTCTAAGAGTTTGGCCAGGGTAGGGATGTTGGATATAGGGCGGTAATTGTTTAAGTTCGCCGGGTCAGCCGTAGGTTTCTTTAGAATGGGGGATACCTGCCCGGCTTTGAGGGTGTCGGGGATGCAACCTTGGCGTAAAGAATTATTTATGATCTTGGTCCAGAGAGGCAGCAACAGCGGGGTGAAGTCTTTTACGAGGTTTGCTGGGAGAGGGTCAGTGAAGTGATTGGCAGGATTCAGGGCAATAAGCATTTTGAGAATAGCTTCTTCATTGTAGGTATTGAAGGATGACCAAGATGCATTATTTTTTAGGTCGAGCTTTGCTGAGATTCGGTGTGGGGCATTTAGAAGTGATGGTGAGGGGTTCGTATGTGAGACAGAGCATGTGATTAGATCGTTGAGCAGGTCCTTCTTTATGGTATCGGTCTTCTGAGTGAAGAAGGAAGCAAATTCTTCACAGTTAGGTCGTGGGCTTAATTTATCTTGGTGGCGGAGAGGTGCATCCTTACATTGAGTTTTGATTAACTCGAACAGCTTTTTGGGACGATTTTTCGTTTGATCTAATTGGTGACTGAAGAAGTCTGCTTTAGTGCGCTTGATCTTTCTGTAGTATGCGTTTCTCTTCTTTCTTAGTATCTTGAGGTGATTGGCGGATGGAGCTGATCTCCACCTACGTTCAGATATTCTTAGGGAACGTCTGTCCTCGTTGAGTCTTCCATCGTACCAGGGCTTAGAATCTTTTGTGGAGACTCTCTTTAGTTGCAGTGGGGCTACCTCATTTAGTATCGTGTTCATGGAATTGAAGTAGTGGTTGGTGAGATCATGGACATCGGATATCCCTTCGGGGGGAAGAAGTAAGTTGTAACTGGAAGTTGTGATTATGTTAGAGTCAATGTTTTTCAGATCCCTCTTCCATACTTTAGGTCTTGTGGGTTGGATCGAGTTGAGTTTGATTGTTTCATTGATGAAGAAGGTGATAATATGATGATCCGACCAATCACATGGATGGATCGTGTCTAGCTGGATGGAATCGACTTTAGAGATTACTAGATCAAGGATGGAACCTTTATCGTGTGTAGGGCTGTTGCAAATTTGGGTGAGGTCGAGGTCAGAGAGGAAGATTTTGAGAGTATTGACCCCTACATCATTGGGGTCATTCCAGTGGAGATTGAAGTCTCCGATAAATATTTGGGTATTTTGATGTCCGGCATTAGTAGAGACTATGTCCATGAGATGTTCGATAAAGGTGAGGTTATCACCTGGTGGATGATAGAGGGTGTGTAGCGCGCATATTGGTTTGCCATTATTAGTGATGTCGAGGCATATGTATTCAAAAGAAGGGAATACAGGGGATATGGATCTGTTTACTGTGATATTATTCCGATGTATGCAGGCAATACCACCCCCTGTCTTATCAATTCTATCCAGTCTGATGATGTCATAGTTTGGGGGTACTAGTATGTCAATGATGGGTGTAGAGGATTCCTTTAACCAAGTTTCGGTTAAAATTAGTAAATCCGGTTCTTGTGTGAGAATGAGGTCAGCTATGTCGGCTGCGTGTCTTGAGGCCGATCTACAATTTAGTAGTATACACTTAAGACGGGGCGTGATGTGGGATGTATTGGGTTCCTGAATGAGGGGAACTTGTCTAAGGTTGTTTTCGATGATGCCTCTAGGGTTGTGTTTAGTGGACCTGTGAGCGTTGGGGGGATAGCTGGGATTAGAGCCATTTTGGGCACGTTATCTAGGAGGGCATAATGTTGTGAATCCGTTGTGCAGGTTCATAGGAGTGGAGTAGAGAGAGTAAATCTTCCTCCGATAGCGGATTAGTCCTGCGGATTGGGAGGATTGATTTATTGTGAGAAGGAACTGATTTCCAGCTGGGGGTCGAGGATTTCAAGTGACTACTGAGTGGGTTAGGTGAAGGTTAGATTTAGTCTGTCGTGCAAATCTAGTGTTCCAGGGTTGTCTCAGAAGGACCTCAGATAAAGCTTGTAGTTCTTCTTTGATTTGTTGCAGCGAGAGTATGATCTCGTCGAGTCTAGGATCTGGTGGGGGTGGGGGCAAGATTGGTGGGTGTATTATAGGAGATGTGCATGCGTCCCGTGGGCGGTATGAGGGAGGCACAATTTCTATGTTGTTATGGGGAGTCCTATCTGGTTCCCTCTCCAGATCGGGGAGGGGTGACGAAGTGATAGAAGTGGGCGGTGGAGATGTGGTCGTGGGAGAGATGGTTTTGCAAGGGGTAGTAATGGCAATGGGGGGAGGTATATTTGCATGTGATGTGATGTGGACGTGTGTAAAATAGTTTATCAGAACTGGTCCTGGGACAACAGTGCGTCCCATAGCTCCTTGCAGTAACTTTCTGTACTGTTTCTTCTCTCATATGTTCCTTGAATTGTTTGCTGCATTTGCTATGATCTTACAGCAGTATTACTGTGGTAGTAAAATCACTTGAAGGGTGGCAGGAATGTTTGACAAACTATTGCCTGTCTCCCACAGGTTTGAAAATAGCAATGAAAATAAATGTGTGAAAGGACACAGGAACAGACCACCCAATGCAGTGATCAAGGGACATTCAAGATTACAGGTACTAGCAGTGGGTAACACCGACGTTTACGATGTTTGCCCACGGGGGAAATTAATATTTGTAAATTATCACTTTTCCTATAACAAATGCCTGTTTGGGCAGCATGTAGGATATGTCTATGCACTCGTAGATAATTGTGTGTGAGAGGTGCAGTGAAATTACTCGTAAGTAATAGATGCCCTTTGAACATTGTTAGTTATGAATTCTTGCTATATTTGATTTTTGACTTGCAAAAGATAATTAATATTTTGATTTAGGGACTGCTGTAAAGGATTATCTTATTTCTTCTATAGATCAATATATAATAGTAACACTAGGGGGCATTGGTGAAATAATTACATTTGAAACATGCAAAAGATAATATTTGGTAGCACTTATATTTACTTTGTTCTCACATTTAATTTTTGTGCATGTTAAAGTTGTTTATTATTTAGAAGTCTGCTTCACATGTAAATATTATGGAAATTGGTTGTTTAGTTTAATGAATTGACCTGCAGAAAATAAGTATGTGACTGTTCCCACCATGTTCGCTATGTTTTGTCTTGAGCAAGACCTATCTTGTCTCAGTCAGAGCACAGTTAGAAGCACCATTATATTATGAATGTTCAAATCGCTTAATCTGGCGTGGCCTAAAAAAAAAAGTGATCTTGAGTTATGTAACTGGTGCTCATGTAAAGCGCTACAGTACGTTCGGGTCGACTCCTAAAAAACTAAAAATAAAAAATAAAATAAAATATGGGAGCCTTACTGCCACCTAGCACCCCATGAGGAAATAGTGACCAGGACACGTTGCAAAACAAATTGTATTTGTTACAACAGTTGCAAACGCACACACTGCTTCTATCTGTCAATAGCTTAATCTAAAATTTGTAACCTTCTTAATGTCTCAAATTCTAATTTTATAGATGCAAAACGTTTTTACCCTTTCATTGTATGTGTAACTTTTATCCGCTATGCGGCTTGTGATATGATTCCCTTGGATTCACCATTTTATGATCTCTGCAAAGCATCTTAAGGCTGTCTAAAACCAACTACACTTCTATTGGACCTATTTTTGCCGCTCCCTGTTATCTTTTTTTTTTGCAATGCAGTCATATCGCACATGCACTTTAATGAGGCTATTGGACTTGGACATGTGTCATTGCAGATTGTCACTATGGTATATTAAGATGATGCACATGCACTTTTCTAAGATGGATGGGTTCCTTTTTATTACTTTTATTATTTAATGAAATGTATTGTACTGTACACATACTTTTATGGTCTTAATGACCGAAATAAAGTTTTCTGAACTGAAATTTTATTTTTTTGGCATAACACCAACATGTCATCTTGTCTCTGAACATGGTTTTCAAACAATATACACACCACAATTTAATGGACACAGGCCTTTAAATATTGCGGTCCATAAAACGTTTGGTATAAAGCAATGAGTTAGATTGACACTCACACTACCGCAAAACCCTCTGTGGCAGTGTCAGATCCTGATGAATGAAAAGTTACACTTTGATTTCTAAACTGCTCCAAGGTTGTCTTTCAGAGAAATTCTGCAAAAACTGGAACCATGGGCTTTTATGACCATTTTTTGCGCCCATGACTCCACTACAGTCTGTTCTCTCACCAGCAGATGGTCCTCCCTTGTGGTGCTTCGTCCTGCCATGAAATAACAGAGAGTTGCAACCCTAGTTTTCATTGCTAAGTGAGACGCTGCAAAAGATGTGCCTACATTGGACCTGCCATTTTCATGACATTGAGGTCTAGCTCAGATTCAGTTTTAGCTGTCTGCCAGAGCTTTTGGAGGAAAGGAAAATTATTCCCAGTAAGAGACTTTGGGTGAGCACTCTTCAGCTTTTGTTTGCTTGAAGTGTCATTCAAAGTTTGGACCGGCACAAGATAGTGATGAGGTAACTGGAGTGGCAGTCCTGATGTGTATCATTTCATTTTACACCAGGCGACCATGAAGAATCTCATCTGCTAAGAGCCACTTCATCATATGAAGATGCCCCACTTTGCCAATCTGGCACTCGTAGGAAGGAAGATGCCATTGTTGATACCCAACTAGTGTCACCGCCACCAGCCCCATGGCTGCTTCTCTCCTTGCTCTTGGTGCCTGATTGGTGTTGAATGTGGAAGCCATTAGAACAGTATTTCAATTTAAAGTTGGCCCCGACAGTCGGGAGCAATACTTGATGTGATGCCATCTCAGAACAGTACCAATTTGAAAACTATCGCTGCATTCAGCATCTGAGGTAGAGGGGTTGACTGCCTTGGGTTGTGTGAGGTGGTGAATGCTCGCCTGCTGCACTTTCTAGATCACTGGGAGAAGGTAAGGCGGCGGGTGCAGCTCAGCCAGAGCTGGAGTAGTGGATGGCCTCTTATGTGAATACCGAGGTTCTGATGGAGCTGGTGCAGTTGCTACAGTTTTTAATTTAAGTGGTAAAGTTCCTTGCTTGCTCTTTTATTAGATCTACTTGAAACTGGAGAGGTTTTGACTCTTTCCCTTTAATGAATGAGACCATGAAGGATTTTTATTGTAACTTGGAATTACTGCAAGAGTTCATAAGCTCATAGGATTTCAGAAGGGCAAGGTCTCCATATTAAGAACAGTTGGACAAAAGCATCTACATTGAGTTAGTCTTTTTGTTTTTTGCTAGTGTTCGCGGTCCACATATCTACAGGCCATACCATTGGCTGTTGGGGATCCTATGCATTCCCTGCCCACACATGGGCCTTAGTCAGAAATATAAGCAGCTTTTGTGCTGAGAGCATGCTGGGGGAATCTTAAAAGGTAAGGTGCTGGCATGGTGATTAACAACTCTTAACCAACAATGAGAGATAGGAACATTCTTTGGCTTTGCTGATTGTTTTAGATGATTAGTCAAGACGTTGTCAACCATGTTAGTTCCCAAACTACAGTGAAAATTCATGGTTTTCACTGTGGCTCCATGCTGAAGTGATATTTATCTGCCTAATGGAATGCCTTATAAGATCCCAGTTCATTAATATCCAATGGCATGTCACTTGCCGCACTGGGAGAGATATTGCTGCAATGGATATGATTACTTGAAGACACTGCATATTTCTCTTCCAGTTCATACTGGAATTTTCATGTTGGACCAGGGTCAATACTGATGTGCATTTGGCTGGGTCCCTACTGAGGTGGCATGGTGGGCAAAAGAACAATAGGCTGAAATGCAGAGCGAGTTATTGTCAGTGGTTAGACTTTTGCAAGCCTTCCTTCCACCACCTTTTGTGTGTTTGACACGTATGGAAGTGTCAGATTAAAATGGGATCAGTAACAGCATTTTAGGTGTAATATTCCTACTCTCATGACCCTGTTTCAAAAACAGGACCTCACTAGCAAAAATCTAGGAAGCCTGTTGATCCCACACCTTAACCGATCCTAGCTTATTGTCCCATGAGCACTACAACCACCATAGCTCCCTGTCCACCACAGCCCCTATAGGGCTGTGACCACTGCAGTCACAACCCAAGGAGATATCATCTATTGGCTTGAGCTGCAGATTTTGCAACATGGAGAACTAGGTTTGAATTCTGGCCTTGGTTCAGAATGCTATGATTTTGGACAAATCTCCCTGAGCCTAACAAAAACAAAATGTGTAATGTAGTCTTCTGCGATACAACACTCTAATGCCCTTGGGCCAAGTTTGCGCTATAAAAATACTGCAAAAAATAAAAACCTCCTCCAAGCCCACCGTAAACATGTCAAACATACCTCAGCTCCCATCCGGTTGAGAACCTTAATCTATGTGGCCTTCAGAGCCCCATCCATCACCACATTCCCATCATGGCCCTTCCAATCACACCACTGTGAAGCCCTCCACAAAGGAGGCTTTATCTGTACCTTAAAGTAATTTTTTTTATTCTGTTTTATTTTAAGATTTTATTACATGGGAAGTGAGGACAGCATCATGTATGTAGTATGGTCACAGGGCTTACAAGTTTCAAAACCCAACTTGTTACATAGCTTATTGTGGTGTGGAGTTGTCAACAATTGAGAGAAACAAGCAATCAATAACAATAAGAAGTGAAATCTCAGTAATGACTCCCACTCATGATTTTCTAACCATGGTGTGTTCATTGTTCAGTGCAAGTGTCTTAGGTAGAGCGAGCACACCTGCTTAGGGCCAAAGGCTCCTGTTGACCGTAGCTTCCTCGTGATTGCCCTTGGTTCTTTCAGTAGACATGTCTCAGTGAATCGACATAACGGTTTATTCAGTTTGTTGGTTCCAGCGATATTCAACATTGCTGAGTATCTATTCACTATTTGGGTGAATAGTCAGATGTATCATGATTCGTAAATAATTTTGTTGTGGGTCCCATATATGTTGGGGCCGATTTGCGCATGAGACAATGGCGTAATGTGTAGCTGCTCATTACAGTATGATAAGTCTCGAAACCATACTTTAGTTGTCCGGTCTGGCTATGATGCTGCCCATGGTGAATGCCACTTGCCTTTTTTGTGATAAGGGCCAGGGATGCCAGTTTACGCACCACCTTGGGAATGTCTGCTGTATATCTCAGTAATGCCACTTTTGGTGTTGGCGTAACAGTGGTGCCGATCAAGTAAGGAAGAATTTGGAAGATTCTGTGCCAGTATCTTGTTATCTGTCACAGATCCAGGCCACATGTATGAACTTTGCCCCTTCAGCACCTCACCTAGCACATTTGGAGTCTGCCTGCAGTCCCCATTTATGTGTTTTAGTGGGGGTGTGGTACATGCGATATAGTAATTTGAAGTGATTAGGTTATAGCCGGCCATTCGGTAATAGTGCGCCTATTTGTCCACAGCAATATAGCCACTCCTTATCTGGTATGGCAGTGTCTAGGTCCCTGTCCTATTCCGCTCTGGTGCGCGGGTGCATATCGGGGCCTCTTTTTGCATTTCAACGTACAGTTTCATCAACAGTCTCTTATTTCATTGAGGGGTAAGAAGTGATTTCAGTGTAGTACAACTTGGCGGACTGTTCGGAAATGGGCTGTGTATGGTTTTACCCAGTGCTTGTAGTCTGAGGAACAATAGGGTGTCGCGCACCGTAGAGCCCTTTCTATGTAAGACGTCTGGTGCCTGTAGGAAATGCCCTTCTTCAAATAAGTCTCCCACTTTATGGAACCCCCCATGTCACCAGCCGCTTCAGCACCCCTTAGTCGCCTGTTACTTAAGAGAATAGGTGATGCTTTAATAACTGTTCCGGAGAGCAGAGCATTGTGCTGGCATGTCTTTGGTGAATTATTTCCCATGCTAGCTGTGTGCTGGCCGCAGTGTTAATTTCTGTTTGTGAACATTTGGGGACCTAACGTATTAGTGTTCATAATGGAGTGGGATATGACATGTCTTGTTGAATGGCTGAGTGGCTCACATATGACGGTGGATTCGGATTCATCCAAATGAGGCAAAGTGAGCCTGTATACTGTGATAGTATAGCTCAGCCTGGTGCCGCCAGGCCCCCCTGCTCATATGGTAGTGTCAGTGTCTCCCACTTTTTATGTTGTTGTTTACCTGCCCAGGCTAAGGTGATCATGAGAAATTTAAGTGTACGGAAAAAATGCCCTGTGAGAGGAATGAGGCAGTTCTAGACGAAATATAGTAGTTTGGGGAGCACTATTATTTTCATTCTGTCAATTCTGCCATGTAGTGATATGGGAAGCTTAATCCATTTTTGCACCTGCTCGATGTGTGTGATGGTGGTGCCATAGTCTTTGGTGATAACAGTTGCTGTGTCTTGGGTGATCCAGATGCTTAGGTATTTAACAGAGAAGTCACACTGGGGAAGAGGATAATCCAGTTGACAAAGCCATGTGATCAGTGTCAGCGGGAAAATGGTGGATTCATTCCAATTGATCATAATCCCAGATAAGGCCTTGGATAGTGTAAATTCATGGACTGGTCCTAAGTTCTTTGCTGGTTCTCTTAGGTAAAGTGTTCTATCATCTGCATAAAGTGATTTAATGTTGCTGGAGAGAAGACTGTCCCCTGCTGCCCAGGTAGTTGACTAAATGCACAAGCTAGCGGTTCTGTTGTCAGGGCAAATACGATTAGAGAACAGGGGCATCTCTGCCTTGTCCCGCAGCCAATCAGGAATGGATCAGAGAGAAAACCATTAAGTCATACCCTAGCAGTTGGAGCATTATAGAGTAGTTCTATTAGGCTAAGAATGGCGAGAGGCATTCTCATACAATGTAATACTACAAAAATGAATTTCGACTCCTCTAGAGAGTCAACTGCCTTAGTAATGTCCAGGGGCCCTATTATGTAAAGTGCGCACTTTCCCTGTTTGCGCTCGGCGCACCTTAAAACAGATGCGCTGGGCGCAAACAGGGAAAGTGCGCCCTATTACATAGAATGCGCTGCCACCAGGGCAGCCGCGAACTCGTGCTGCCCTGGGGCAGCGCATTCAAGTGAATTGAGGAGCAGCTTTAAAGCAGCTGCTCTGTGTTTCACTGAGCAGGTGGCAACCGGCCTGCACTTTTTAAGGGGATTAGAGATCCACTTGCAGGCGGGTGCATGTTGTTTTCATTTTCTTTTATCTACTTGTATGCCATGTTTGGCCCAATTATTACTGGGGGTCCTAACCTATGACCTGCACCTGATCTCCAATCACCATGTTATATTTGTCCAGTAATATTTATCCAATTCCCGAACATCATCTACCTAATTACTTGAAGTGTATAGCTCCTGCACCTGTTTTTCTATTTTGATTTGTATATTTCACATGTTGTTTCATTATCTTTTTCTATTTGTATGCCATGTTTGCTTTATATTATCTTCTCATGGGTCTAGCCAACGCTATATAAATCTTTTAAAATAAAAAAATAAATAAATAAAGGCCGCGTACGTTCCACCTGATTGAACTAATTTGCGTGATTGTGTGCTTGGGATGTCACTCATCTTTGTATAGTGTTAGAGATGTCGGTTTGTCTTCATAACTTTTCCTACGTGCTGATGTCCAATCCATCATAAATGCAGAATCTGTTTGCTGTATATCTGACGCCGAATTAGTGACTCTTGTATCTGTCATCACACCTCACCCATCCAAACTACAACCCTACCACCCACTCCAAAATTCCAATATTGTTGGAGAAAGAGTAATAATACCCAACAAAACCCAACTGGTAACCAGAACAGATGCCGTTATGAGAATCATCCCTGTGGAGATCAGAGAGGCACACTAACAAACCAACTGAGGCAGAGATGGCGCCTGAGTAGAGTGCCACGTCTAGTGGCCCATGTGGTTATTTGTCATGTCCCCATGTGATTCTGTGAGGCCTTGGAGAAATTTCTTAGCTTAGTTTAGAGTCCTATGCCAAGGTCCGACGAGTCCAAAAAAATACAAGTTGTGGTGTCCATAAAGTGCCCTTATTTTGCCCCAGAGTTATCCCTCCCTCCATCCAGCTGCGGATGGTATCCGGTGATATTTTATTTTCACTCAAATAGTCATGTTCATCTCAGTTGTTTGTTGAGCATTCTGGATCAGGGCCACGTGCATGCCTGCAGCAGAAGTTAAGGGCCTCTTTAGGGTCTGTGAACAAATGAGGCTTCCCGTTATGAAGGACTCTCAGCTTAGCACCATACACTAATGCATACTTTATTCCGCATTTAGAAGCATTCACTTTGCAGTGAGGTGCTCCCACCACGCCACCTGCACCGTAACTGTGAAGTTTGGATATACAGATAGTCTATTACCGGAGCAGATTAGTTCACTGTGTTCTCGTGCCAAGCGCAGGATTGTCATGTTCCTTATAGTTCAGCATAGGCCTAGCCGGCACTCCTGGAGGGCGGATCTTTCCTAACGATCTGTGTGCACATTCCACAGAGAACAGAGGTGTAAGGGCCCCTCCAAAGAGGGTGTTATGCACAATTTCCATGTAATCTTAAACCTTTGACATTGCCATATTCTCCGGGATGCCCACAATTTGTATGTTGTTGCCGTGGGAGCATGCCTCTAAATCTTCGTTCTTACCTCTTATCACCAGTAACACGTTTTCCATGTGTAGCTCTCCTTCATTTTGCAAGTTGGCATTGTCTTCGATGTCTGTAAATGCTTTCTAATTGCACCAGTTGGGTATTATGCTTATTTATTCGCTCTTTCATGTGATCTAGACTGTTTGTAAGAGTGTCTTTTTTGGAATCGATTGTGCTTAGACTGTGCTTCATGTCTGCTAGCATAATTTTAATGACTTCCATAAGAACTTCCATGGCCCCATCGGGTGATGACGGGCACTGCTCAGCCTGCGCTGTTATGGATGGTTTTTTGATGTCGCACTGGAATTTGGACTGATGTTGCTCCTGTTTACCCATGTTGGTACTATTGGAAATGTACTTCTATATGTGCATTTACTCCAGCTGTGTTTCGGGGGCAGGGTCCCGCCTCAACCTCAGCGCACACAGTCGTCCTCCAGGGGGCACGAGCAGACCTACAACATGCCTCTCTCTTTACTGTCCCAATGGGTCCCCGGCTGTGTCATTTGCGCTATTGGATCATGGACCAAAGAGCAGGGATCTGCGCAGTAGGGTACAGTAGAGCAGGAAGGATAGGTCCCAACCTCATGTGTCCAGAACTTCCTGCGTGAGACCCGTGGAGGCACCACAGTAATGAATGGGCTTCTCCTCTCAAAGGGGTATCTCCTGTAGCTTGCCGTCTTGCCTCAGAATCGTCCTAGCTGTGGCCCCGATTATTTAGTGAAAGGCCTCACCTGCGCCGCGGGAGTCCCCACCGTCAAGTAGAGAGATAATTGGCTGGCAGGCTTTCTGTGCGGATGTGAGTACGGGGCTTCGCACCAAATCCTCTTATGGTCTCCTAAACAGATTCATGGGCCCCAGCTGCCCTCCCACCAGATCTATTCATCCCAGGCAGGCCGATGTTTGGGATTTCACTGTGGTCTCCTTTAATTGAAGCAGTTCCCACACCAGGGGTTCCAATCTGGTGGTGCTCTGGCACAGGCCAATCCACAGGCCCCACTCCAATTCAGACGCTCCCAGGCAGACCAGGGCCCAGTGTTCGGCACACACTTCCACTCAACAGCCCTGCTCATGGCGCGGCCAGCAGAGAGGCGCAGGATCGCACTCCAACTCCCCTCCAGTCCCTGGCCGCTACAGACAGCCGTGGTTCAGGGTACTGCTGCAGTGGCGTGGTGCGGTCTGCCCAGCCACCGAATCTCAGATGTTAATTTCAGCAGGTATAATGGTCCCAGGCAAAGGCTTAACTTCACTGAGTGTTGCAGCATTCGGTTGTGGTGGATGGGACCACAAGAGTTACGGCTCTTGAACTGATGATACTCAGCCAACAGAGCCTCACTGATGTGCGGCCATCTTGCAGCCTGGCTCTCTGGTGCCCCCGTATCTTAAAGTAATGGCACTTTGAAAGATGAGTGAGTGAAGGAAAGGGGAGTATTTCAGAAAAAAAACATGAAATTAGAGAGGTAGAGGGTATGTGTGACTTGTGTGCCATGCAGAGAAGATCTTATTAGTGCAGTGTGCTAATAACTTATAACCTTCATACATCTTTTTTGAAACCACCATGTTTTGGTCTGTACTGACTCAAACATTGTTTTGCAATCCTGCTTTATGCCCATATCTAATCAAAGAAATACCTTGATCAAATATTGTGAATTTTTCTAATGACCTTAAATGGGATGTTTTAGTTGATGTTCTGGTTGAAACTGATTTAATGCGCCACATTGTACACAATTTCTTAAAGCTTTGTGACATAAGGAGGCTCTTAACATCTCCAAGACAGCTGTCTGGGTATGTAATATTGTGGAGTGTCTTAGTGCCAGGGGCTATATCCAAATGGACTGCACGTATACAGAAAATGCTTGTTTTTTTTTTAATGTACATTGAATGACAATCTCAGTACAGTCCTCTATATGAGTAGGAAAAAACAGGCAGTGTCTTCACCACTTTTGTCTGCCATAATGAGGTTCTAATGGATTGATATGTTAGTTTTATGTATACTTAAGTACTATTCTGGCATGGAATGGCTGGTAAAGTTGAACCAACACACGCGCCCCATTTAACGTCTGGACTTTATTGCATTAAGGCAGACCTGTGAATACTATTATTACAAGTCTATGTAATAGCATGTAAAAAAAATGTGGCTAGTTGACTACATTGAGTTAAAATTTTACCCGGTGCTTTATTTGTAAGAAAATAAGTGCCAGGGCTTTCATCAGGAGGCCACTGCAGCATGCACCACAAATCACCCCTGCCATCCTGCCAATGATAGTAACAACACAACTACTAACCATCACATTCCTACACGTGTGACAATTCGGACTATTCCAGATCACTAAAGCTATAAGAATGGCTTGGGTGACAGGTAATAGCAATTTTTAAAGTATATTGAATTACTATTTAACTGTTGTTGTGGTAATCTCTAAATTAGCCAGACAGCACCACCTTGTGGCATACTGTCACAAGCTCGGGTGTTGACAATTAAGTGCCGGTGTTGAGCAGTGGACACCACTGGCTCATATTAAGCACTGATTTTACCTTCCTATGACAGCTTTGCTCTCTCTTCAGTGATGGAGCACATGAATTCCCTGCATTTTATTTTGGTATGTTTGTGGACTCAAGATTACATTGAATGAATAGGCTTGTACAACACAGCTCTGGAAACTGAATTGCCCTTAGGCACTTACTCATTCAGAGTAGAAAAGATAAATTTGATCCAGGTCATCATAATAGTTCTGTTGCTCTGGATGGAGAGGAAAAAAGCAATATCCAATATTGCAGGGAAAAAAAGGAATTGCTCTATTAATTTGCATGGGACCAATAATCCTTCTCTTGCTATAATCACCCTTTGGTATATTTGGTCCACTCATGACCAGGGATCATGCACCCATATCACTAAGTCATTCAGAATCCCTGCTGAACTGAAGGCGGTGGATGGCTGGTCTGTAGGCGTAGTGGACGAGATAGGAGGCAGACCCACAGTGCTACTAAACACATATGCCCCAAATATTGACACACATGAATTTTTTGAGGCAATGATACGAATCCTAACACCATTGCTCGACTGCAACTGTGTATTGGACAAACATTTAGATAGCTCCGGCGCTATGCCACTCTGCTGATCCTCCAGAGCCCTACTAGAGGGCATGGACACACACAACCTATTAGATCTATTGAAAGCATAGCACGGAAAAATGAAGGGATACTCTTTCTATTCTCCCCCGCATGGGACACTTTCTAGGACAGATTACGTGTTTATCCATCCAGAACAAATTGTGCAATTTGGGGTGACACAATACTTGGACCGAACATTTAGACCACGCCCCACTCGCTGTAGAGCTGCTGAACCAAATGAATGTGGGGCCAGTGCCACAGTGGCATCCACAGCCTGGAGCGCTAGTAGACCAGGTGTTCCAGGAGGAAATTTGGGAGGCAAAATGGGATTTTTTTGCTACAATACCGGTATGGTGGAATCGGCCAGGGTACTCCGGGAGGCCTTCAAGGTAACCATACGATGGAAATTTATGGCCACAACCTATGGGTTACGCAAATCCTTCGGACACAGTCACGACACTAGAGCGACAGATTGCAGACATTGACAGACAGGCCCCACATACTGCAGAGGTTTGGGAAACACGACACAGGCTGCAAGGGGAACTAGATGAGGCCTGGGACACCCTTGGGAAGCATGACTACAAGATGTATACAGAAACACTACACGAATAAGGAGATCACCCTGGTAGGCTCTTAGCCTTTCTCGTTAACAGGGAAAGGGGTGGAAACGCTGTGGTATCTATTAAAAGTGCAACTGGGGTATCTCTGACTGCCCTAGAAGAAATTCTGGCCCGATTCGAAGAATTCTATAAGTCATTGTATGCGCAAACCAGCTAGGATGATGAGGCAGAGATTTTCACCATCCTTGATAAAGCATACATCCCTAAAGTGGATGAGAATGCAAAAAAGACACTTAATGTACCACTTGATGAGTCAGACATAAAATGGGCCATCAAACACATAAATGCAGGGAAGACACCGGGAATGGATGGGCTTAGCGTAGAGTTTTACCAGATGTACGCCGACCTGCTATGGGAACCACTGCTGGCCATGTACACAGAAGCCTTTGAAAAGGGCGTGCTACCAGCATCACTAAGGGAGGCCAGCATCGTAGTTCTGCCCAAATGAGGCAGGGACCCCACATACTGAATCTTACCGCTCACTATCAATGATCTATGTGGGCGCGAAAATACTGGGGAAAATATCAGCATAACGACTATTTAAAGGGGCTGAGGGGGTCATACACATGATTCAATCAGGGTTTGTGGGCGGGCACACCACTACCAATATTCGGAAGGCCTTCCTTATTATTGAACAAGTAATAATAGAGATGGAGCCCTGTGCGGTGGCCAGCTTGGACACCCCAAGACATCTGACACTGTTAACTGGGCATTTATGAAACAAGTGCTGTGCAGATATGACCTGGGAGTGGATTACCTAAAGTGGGTGACGTTGCTATACACAGAGTGAAGGTAGACAACAGAATCTCGGGAGACTGGTGCATAGAGAGGGGGGCTTGACAGGGGTGTCCCTCTCACTGCTGATATTCGCCATGCTTATTGAACCAGTGGCTCAAATTATATGCCTCAGACATGGAGAGCCCGGGATCCTGGTGTTAGGTAAACGGGAGGTCATCTCACTCTATGCGGATGACATCTTGCTGACTTTGAGAAACCCAAGGGACACATGGAGCGTGATACCCGACACAATAATAGAGGTCGGGCCTACTTGGGGTTCCAGCAGAATGCAGATAAGTCAGTTCTTTACCCCATCCAGACGACCGTTCCCACAGAGAAGAACTTAGCCTGTTTAAAAATACAGACATCACCTGTTAAGTATCTGGGGATATACCTAAGCTTAGACATGTCTGAGACCTATACCTCAAATGTGGGAGTACTCCTAGATAACCTAGAAAAGATTGTAGGAAAATGGCAGCAATTCCCAATGTCCTGATGGGACGAATAGCAATAAGCAAGATGATAATTCTCCCCCGGGTGCTCTATGTGCTACAGCACATGCCAATGTGCATCCCCGAGTCCTGCTTGCAAAGCTGGAGGAGTTGCTCCGGCTGCTAAACTGGGGACACAGGAGAACGTGGGTCAGCCTGGAGGTTCTACGACTCCCATGGGATTGCGGGGATTAAAGACTCCGAACTTCAGGTTATATTACTGGGCAGCTCATATGCAACACACAATACCATGGTTTCAGGGAGGGGGAATTGACCTTGTCACAGGAATGCTGGCTCGAGTAACTCGGCCCAAAAAACGTGTGGCGTTACCACTTGCAACGCTGAATATAGACTGACCGTACATGAACAGATCCTCACACTGTTAAACATCTGGGACTTCTGTGTTGGATTACTTCAGAAGGATGATCGTAAATCGCGGCTAAAGCTGATCCATTATAAATGTGTACACAGGGATTGTCACAACACAATGGCTACCTAGATTAGATCTGACCAAGCAGGAACTCTACCCCAGATGCAGGTCAGCCCCATGGACTTATATCCATATGTGGTGGATGTGCCCTACTGTCGTAGCTTTCTGGGTCAAGATGATTCAGGTGCTGGAGGTTTTGACTGAACTACAATTGTCGCCCATGATGCAGCTCTGCCTTCTAGGCCTGGTGACCTGATCCAAATACACTAAATATGCAGAGAAGGTAGTAAAACTGGGTCTAGCCATGGCAAAGGAATGTATAGCAATATGATGGATGACTAACCGTCACCTAATAAGAAACAATGGCTGAGGGAACTGGCACAATGGGTGCGAGCGGAGTGTGGGGTACAACACAGATTGGTATACAATGGCACAGTCCAGGGGGTAGAATGGAGTGGGATGTGGTTGAGGTCCGCTTACAGCAAGAAATTGAGGAACCTGCTGTGGGAGATTGCACGGACTCAGGCGATGAGTAAAAAATGATTATGCCGGAAGGCTTGAGGGGAGAGGCGTTCACAGGACGCTGCCACCATCATGTGTAATGTATACAGTTATATATATATATATATATATTTTTTTTTAACACTTTATTAGTTTTTTGTGTAAAACAAACATGAGACTTAGTTATTTGGCATGGCATTATCAGTGGCACATAGCAATCACATAACATACGATACATCACCGAAAATTATCAGGCGTGTCATATCTTGTGGCATTTTGTTATCAGATCTTAGCCCCCATCGCCCCATCTCCGACTTTCCATCACTGCCCTCCCTTATAGTAACATCCAGTAGTTGCCAAACAGAAGATCCCACACATCATCAATCTGATACTCTTCTGGCATTTTAAGTGAACCACTCTGGCCCTGCATCGCTAGTCAGCCAAGTTGATCTCACTTAGCTCATGATTTTCAGCTTCCGTGGGTGCAGTGTCCCTCTCCCTAGTGTCGATGTATGTTTTGTACAACGCCCAAAAGTTCTTAGGCCGACTGCGTGGTGGGAGGAGGTCACTGAAATTCTCTGTTTGTGTGCTGCAATACAACATGTCACTCGACCACTGTGCTATCGTAGGGGTCGGGCCTCGCAGCCAACACATCGCCACTCTACGCCTGGCTAGCAGCAACCCCATATCAACCAACCTACGTGCCCCTTTTGGTATTAGTTTGGAGTAACCCAAAAGTGCCAGTGCCGGCTCCGGAGAGAGGGCAAGATCCACCACCTGTCCCAGTTCCTTAAAAACGAAATCCCAAAATTTTGCTATCCCCGGGCATAGCCAGGCCAAGTGTAGAAAATCAGCTATCCGCTCGTTGCAACGGTCACACTCGCCCCCCTCTCTCAGACCATATCTGCACAATCTTTCTGGGGTGTAGTATACCCTATTTAAATATTTGAAGTGAACCAGTCTGTCTCTACCATTTAAAGATATGCGCTTTGTACTAGTACAGCAATATGTCCACATTGCGTCATCTATCTCCCTGCCCAAATCCCTCTGCCAAGCTAGACGAGCTTTAGTGTAATGGCTTTCCCTGTAGGCCATGGACAGCCTATAAATCTTCGACACTATCCGGAGTGGTGATGCAGCTTTGATGCCATAGGATAAGGAGGACAGCTCCGGTGGTTCCGACAAGTCCCCACCCAGGATATGTAACAATGCTTGCCGTGTTCTGTGGAACTGAAATTTAGTAAGGAGTTACTACTGAGTCTCCAGTCTCCAACTCCTCCAAGCTCTTCGCTGTGCCTCCGTCGAACAAGTTCCCGACTGCTCGCACCCCTATTGTATTGAGCGCTCGTGTGACCCCCTTTTCCCTACAGGGTGGCAACCAGTGACACCAATCTAGGGCGTGTGTGGAGAGTACAGTATGGCACCCGCCTGCAACTTCAGGAGATAGTGCCAAGCATGCGTTGTGGCATTCACCGAATCTAATATCCCAGTCCTACGATCCGGAGATGAAAACATTAACACTGGCATGGGTAGCGGGAGGCCACAACTTTCTCTATACACAAGTGTGGGGTGTCCGGCGAGCCGTGCATCCAGTGGTAAGCATGTGCGCTCTGTGCTGCTCAGTAATAAAGGTCCAAGTCTGGTGCACCCAGTCCCCCATATGGTATGGTAGCGTAAGTACTTCCCATCGGACCAGCGCCTGCTTACCCGCCCAAGCCAACTTGATCATTAATGCTGTAAGTCGCCTAAAGAAAGAACAAGGGAGGACCAAGGGAATATTAGTGAAGAGAAACAAAAAAAGGGGGAGTATCACCATTTTCATTATGGAAACTCTGCCCAACAGGGACAGTGGCAAACGAATCCAGCCTTCCACGTCGTCTTCTAGCTTGTTTATTGCCTCCCCGTAGTTCTCCCTGAACACTACTTCCGAGTCCGTATGTATCCTGATCCCAAGGTATCTCACCGACTCTGTTGTCCATTGGAGCGGGTAGTCAGACTCGAATGGGGTCGTAACCTGTGTGAGGGGGAGTATTATAGATTTCGGCCAATTAACCCATAGCCCCGACACAGCTCCAAATCTCACCACCTCGCGCAAGACTGAGGAAAGGTGTTGTTCTGGGTCTCGTACATAAAGTAGTGTATCATCCGCATAGGTGGAAACGATCAGCTCATAATTCGGAAATCTTATGCCCTTATATCTGTGGTATTCTCGGAGCGCGCAGGCCAAGGGCTCTGCCACTAACGCATATAAAATAGGAGACAATGGGCAGCCTTGTCGCATACCCCTAGTGATGTGTATTGCATCCGTCACCAGGTTGCCAAGTTTGATTCTAGCAGTGGGTGCGCTGTATAATACCCCTATCAACTGCAAAAAGACTGCCCCCAACCCCATCCTCAGCAGGACCTGCCGCATAAAGGGCCATTCAACCGAGTCGAAGGCTTTCTCCATGTTGAGAAATACAGCTACCGCCTGTATCTCCGGCTTAGTGTGCTGTATCGCTCCGAACACTGTTCTCAAATTGTAAGTTAAGTTTCTACTTGGAACAAAACCCGCCTGTTCCGGTGCCACCAATATCGGGATAAATGGGACCAGCCGATTGGCTAAGATCTTCGCAAATATTTTTGTATCCACATTAAGCAGTGAGAGCGGACGATAGGAAGCACACTCATCCGGAGGCTTGCCCGGTTTCAATATATCCACAATAATCGCCTCATTCATCGATGGTGGCATAGTGCCCGTGACACACATATCATCAAAGAGAGTAGCTAACTGTGGGACCAGTAAGTCCTTGAACGCCTTGTAAAAGGCTACTGTCAGGCCATCTACCCCCGGTGCGCTCCCCGATTTCATACCCGACAAGGCCAGTATGATTTCATCTCTCTCCAGAGGCCTCATAAGAAATTCGTGTTTGTTAACCATGGGAGCTTTATATGTGTCAAATAGTCCAATATCTCCGCTTCAGTGCCACCACTGCGAGCAGAATAAAGCTCTGAGTAATAGTGTCGGAACCTCTCTGCTATATCCGCCTCTTCAACCAGCGCATCTCCCTCCGCGGATTTGACCTCCGCTACTATGGTTTTCTCCCGCCTCTTTTTGAGTAGCTGTGCCAATACTGCACCCGGCCGCTCACCCTCACCATACGTGCGTGCCGTGGCATATTTACCCAGGTGTTTAATTTCTGCATCAGCAGCGTCATGATATTCTCCTAGTTGTGTTTTGAACTCCAGCGTGAGCACATCGTCGGCCCTAACCAGGAGTCGCTTCTCAAGGTTCATCAATGATCCCTCTAAATCTGCCAGTCTTTTGCGTATCGCTCTTAGGACTCCAGAGTGTTTGGTCTTGTTAATGCCCCGGATATATACTTTAAACGTTTCCCAAACAACCTGGCAACTATCCACCGACCCTACGTTCGTGGCAAAAACGTTTCAATCGCTTCCACCAGTTCCTCCTTAAAAACGGCGTCTAGCAGAGAGTAGGGTAGGAACCTCCACGTAAAGGGGGATGCTTTTCTGTGGGGTGTCAAATACTAGCAATAACGGGGAATGATCCGAAAGCGTACGGGGAGTACCTCACAGGCCCGGACCCGCCCCTGGAGCCGCCTGGCGGCCAGCCAATAATCTATCTGGGTATGCAAATCATGGTACGCTGAGCAATGCGTATATCCCCTCTTCTCCGGATACCTCTGTCGCCACACGTCACATAAGTCAAGCTGTATCATCACATCTGCTACTGTGCGTGCTGACGCCGTGACCTGTCTATCCAGCCCCCGATCGATCCCTCCTTGGGTTCATGACTAGGTTGAAATCACCACCCCAAAGCTGTTCCCCCTCGCCACACCCACGTACTGTCTCCAGCAAGGAAGTGTAAAAGTTGGGATTGTCAAAATTCGGGCCGTATGCATTAACTAGGAGAAGTTCCATTCCCTTACCCTTACATCTCGAGATCACATATCGCCCATCTTGGTCAGTGTTTAATGGCTCTAGTTTTAGAGCGGCCCTAGGATTCACCCATGTAAGCACCCCTTGCGCATGTGTGGTGAAACCCGCTGCATGTATGTTGCCCAGCAGTCCCCTACTGCACAGCATAGGGCTATTGGGAGGTAGGTGTGTCTCTTGCAAGAGTGCTACATCAACTTCATGTCTCACTAAATAGGCCAGTACCTTTCTAAGTTTCCTATGATCGTTGAGGCCTCGTACATTCCACGTGAGTGCTCTGACCGTGCAAGTAGTGCCAGTAGTACTGGACCTAGTGGGGGCTGTCATGGGGGTGTGTAATGTTCATAATCCTCGACTCGCCACATAGATATGTAGTATGTGTGTGCACTAAACTTCAACCTGATGCCAACATAATAACTGCCGTACTTCTTCAGTCTCAAACCCTTCCCTCCCCTCCCACGCTAGGCTTACCCCAACTGTGCCTAGACGAGATACCACAAACCCCCCATCATCATCGAAACATTCAGTAACCCAAACCAGGTGAGAATGAAACAAAGAAACCCTCCCATCTCAGTAGAACTCCCAGGGAGTGTGATGCACTCGTGGGCAGATGTTGCCCGACTAGTAGGTTAATATAACCGAACCAGACCGAGTTCCACCCCTGCTCGCCATCAAGCCGTTACATAGCATCTGCAATGGGAATCCCCTGCGCCCCACCACCTCTCATCTCTCCACACCCAAAGAATCATAATGCGCCTCCCAGTAAGAGTAAACCTATCTGCGAGGACTTCTGTAGTCCAACCATTTCTGCGGTACTTTCCGCTTAACTGTCACACATCCAAACAAGACAACTCTCTGGTAGTCCCACAATCCTCTGTACTGCTCCCCACCAACCTCCCCAAGGGCGACCCGCTTATCTGTAACACATGTAGTCCAGTGTTCAGTCCTGCTCGTCCAAGCGGCCCCCGACCACTCCCTGCAAGGAACTCCGCTCCGGGCTGCAGCGCTTCTCCTTAGCCCACTCCTTCAGGGCCTTCTGTAGAGTTTTCGGCTCCGTGAAAATTCGCGACTGACCCTGCCGATTGACGCGAAGTCTTGCTGGATATAGCATGGCGTAGTCAAGATTGAGATCCCGTAATTGGCGCTTTAGCGGCGCAAACTGTTTGCGCGCCTCCTGCACCCGAATCGTGAAATCCGGGTACAAAGCTATCCTGGATCCCTCGTACTGCAACGACTGCCTATCTCTGGCTGCCTTCAGCGCTGCGTCCCTGTCGCTGTAATTCAGCAGTTTCGCTATTATCGGCCTCGGGGAGCAACAGGGACCGGGCGAGGGCCCAGCGAGCGGTGCGCCCTCTCTACTACGAAGATGGGAGAGAATGTTTCACTTCCAAGTAGTGTCACCAGCAGCTTCTCAACGAATTTTTCCATGTTGCCAGTTTGAGTCGACTCCGGAAGGCCTGTAATTCATAAGTTATTCCTGCGGGACCTCGCTTCAAGGTCCTCAGTCTTGTCTTGTAATATTTGCAACACCCTCCCCATTTGTTTGTGCTCAGTGTCCATTGTCGTCTGCGCTTCTTCAACCTCTGTGATCCGCCGTTCTGACATGTCCAGTCGCTCAGCATGCTTGTCCATTCATTCTGACATTCTATCCATTCGGTATGAGAGGGAGTCCAGTTTCGTCCCCAGAGTGGAGAGGCTGTTCTGCAGGCCTATTTCCATTGCGACGAGCATAGTGCGAATATCTCCTTCTGCTTCCTCTTGGGCTAGGTCTTGCACATTGTCCCCATCCTCCGAGGCATTTTCCCTCCCCTTGGCTTTCTTTTGATCAAAGGTAAGTTTAGGCTGCGTCTTGTCTACTCTGCTAATCGTGGTAAACTCTCAGCCAACTCAGGTGACTTTTGACCGGCACTCTAGCCAGGCGAGTAGTATTCTTCGGGCTCCGCTTTCTCGGGCCAACCTTGACGCCCACTCGGTCTCACTGTACAGAAGGTGCCCAGAATGAACCAGGAATATATCTGCCGCCCAGTCGTGCTCTACCACCGTGTAATAGCCGCCCGCCGCTACGACCCAGATGCCAATCAAGCTCTTCAATTGAACACACCACTCAGGGAATCCAAGCCTTGTCAGGCGTAGCACTCCAGTGTCGAACTGCCCTTCCTGTAGGCCGCCGGTGCGTACAGCAGCGTACTCCGCAGCAACTCGGGGCACTCTCACCTGCAGTAGCGTCTCTCGTGGGTGCACCTCTTGGGGCCTACCAGTGTAGTGCACAGCCAGCTCCTCCCAGCATGTACAACCCAAAATCTCGTCCACCGTTGTTATCACCACGCGCCAGAGCAAACAGTGCGCATCTCGCACGAGGATCCCAAAATGGCGCCTTCGTCAGTAGAAATTTCGCACCAGTACAGTAGGTGCAGCTGAAGCACTCCAGGCGCTGTATCCAATCACCCAGCCACTACTGTCAGTCTGTGCTGTAGCTTACATTGCGCATCACTCCGTTCAATCGCCGCTTCTGCCCCGACCCGCTGCTGCCCTATTCTATCACGGGCACCGCTCTGCTCGACCTGCAGTCCGCTGCTGCGACGTCTCGCTGCCCCACCGTACCTCGTTTGATGATCAGGGGTCTGTGCTCCACCTTTCAGCTCCGTCGCGGGCCACAATGGGGTGAATCACCGTGCCTTTCCGGCACCCGCAGCCGCACCAAGGGAGTGAGCTGCCACCAAATCAGCATTAAAATGGCGCCGTATGCTGCACTGTCCTCTGCGCTGCTTCTCCGGCCGTCGGAGGTAGCCACACTCTGTCAGCGCTGGCAAGGGCTGGACGACATAGGAATGGCGCCTGCTCTTCAACGGGAGGCGCCGCAGCCGCCAACTGCCCTTTCAGGCTCCGGTGTGCGCACCTCGGCACTTGCCGCGCCCGCAAGGCACCCAGCCGTCGGGTCTCCGTCCGGCGCTTCTTCCCCACTTCAGCCCGGGGATGTCGGCCTCGCACAGGGGCTCCCTCCCCCGATGCCTGCCGCTCGCTCGTTTCTGGGCGTGAAAAGCTCTGGAACGGCTCGCCGTGTTCCCGAGCCGCTCCGGTACCACTGGCAGTTCAATTCAGGGCAGAGAGACCCCACAGATGCAGGATGCCTTCAGGATAGTACGATGGCTACGCAGAGCTATCGGTTTAGGCGGCCATCACAGTAGCGAGCAAGCTCCGCCCCCCCCCCCATACAGTTATATTTATGCTGCTTGAATGTGATGTCCTGGCTTCAGCGAAACATGTTTGCGAAGAAATGCCTCTCTTTGGGATCTGCAGGTGGGGGTGGGGGGTTGGGGGAAGAGACAGGGAGGATGTTATCTTTTGTACTGTTTGATTGCAAAAATCAATAAAATGAATATGAGGGGGAAAAAATCATTTAGACTCCCCGGGGCTACTGTAGCCCCATAATGCTAGTTATTGGGTGTGGGCATATTATGCTCCCAAAATAATTGGGAAATTAAATCTTGTTAGTGACTGGCACCATTAATGTACATTTATATCCTGCGCCCATTAACTGCCTGGGGCTATTAATTCATGTGCTGCCTGCTACTCAAAGCCACAAACCTATAAACCCCGAGACAACTGATGCATTCAAGGCGCTTGAAGAATCGACACATAGTGAACACTGACTGTCATATTCCCAGTCCTAACGCGGGGTTACAGAGTAAAGAGCCATGTCTTTAGACCCTTCCTGAAGGATAACAAATCAGAGGCATTTCTCAAATCAAATGGTAGCTTATTCCACCATCTTGTAGTAATGCTGAAGAAACTTTTTCCACCCCATCTCTGAAGACGGAACGTGGGCTCGGCAATTAACTTCAATGAAGTCGACCGAAGTGTTCGTCCAGGGATATGCCATTTAAAGCGCTTTATCAGGTAGCTGGGACATGAATTTTGTAATTCCTTAAAGGCAATGCATAAGGCCTTAAACCTTATGCGCTTTTCCATAGGTAGCCAGTGTAGAGTGTTAAGGGCATGTTTTGCTGATGTATGTTTGGCTAATCCGAATACAGTCTTGCGGCGGAGTTCTGGAGTACCTGTAGCTTAGCTAGAACCGATTTGTTTACTCCTACCAGAAGCCCATTGCAATAATCGAGTTTTGAAAACACCAAGGCTGACACCACAGTTTTCTGTAGGTTTGTTGGAATGAAAGGGAGCACTTTCCTTAGGATTTTCAAAGTGAAATAGATAGATGAAGTAAGCATTTTTATATGCTGGGAGAAGGAGAGGGTGGGGTCCATAATAACTCCAAGATTTTTAGCCTTGGCTGCTGGGGCGGGGACAGCTCCCAATTCTGATGGCCACCAGTCTGAGGACCAGAATGTTGTATCCTTTCCAAAAAGTAAAACCTCTGTTTTATTTGAGTTTAACTTAAGGCAGTTTTCGGCCATCCATTCACTGACACTTCTCATGCAATCCTTGAATTTTAGTGCAGTGTCCTGCTTTTTGCTTGAGATTGATATAATAATCTGTGTCTCATCTGCGTATGATACCAATTCAAAACCATGAGTTTTGATCATACGAGCTAAGGAGCAACATAAATGTTGAAAAGAGTGGGGCTCAAGGATGAGCCCTGGGGCACCCCACATGGGAGTCTAAAACATTTTGATTTAAAACCTCCTATTTCAACAAATTGTTCTGTACCATGCAGGAATGACTTAAGGAGTGCGAGGGCCGAGCCACCAACTCCTGCCTCACAAAGTCGATCAATTAAAATGCCGTGGTCTACCGTGTCATTGGCAGCTGACAGATCTAGCAGTATCAAAGCTGCCGATCCTCCTTTGTCAACTGCCATTCTGTTTTCCTCGGTGGCGGTAAGCAAGGCAAGTTCAGTACTATGTTGTCGTCTAAAACCATACTGAGTAGGATCTAGGACTTGATTATTCTCAATAAAGGCACCTAGTTCCTGATTCATATGTTTTTCCAGAATCTTAGCCGGTAGGGGTAGGCGGGAGATGGGACAGTAGTTCCCTACATCAGTTTTATCTAGATTGGACTTTTTTAATAAAGGCAGAATGGATGTCTTTTTCCATAGCAAGGGAAAAGTTGCAGTTTCAATGGCGGTATTTAGAACCTCGGTGAGAGGGCAGACGAGTGTCTCGACTAACATATGGCTTATTTTCGGAGGACAAGGGTCCAGTGGGGATCCTGACCTAGTTGCTACCAAAATCTTGGCGGTTAGTTCATGAGACATTAATGTAAAGTTTAAAAGACAGGGTGGAATGCGATCGGGGGCCAAGGTGGACATGTCAGAACATGACTTTTCCATCACAGTTCGTGGGGCCTGAACAGTTAGAGCGTTGACCGAATGGGTCGTGAATGTATTATAAATAGCAGAGACTTTATCACAAAAGTATGATGCCAAATTGTCACAGAACGCTTGATCTGTTGTGCTTTGACTGGTCTCCTGCAAATGGCTAAGTTTCAAAACTGTAGCAAATAGCTCCTTAGAATTGTTCTGTGCCCCTTCTATTTTTTCTGAGTAATATCTGATTTTAGTGTTTTTAATCAATTCTTTATATTGTGCTAATCTTGACTTGTATTTTTCTTTTTCCTTAAGATCATAACGTTTGCGCCAGCATCTTTCTTGGCTGCGACAGAGTCTCCTTAATGATCTTAGTTCTTCGGAAAACCACGGTTCAGTGGGTGCAGTCCTGCTAGCTTTACCAGTTCTCTGTGGAATAGTTATATGAGCTGCTGTTGAAATCCAGTTATGATATTGTAAAGATGCCGCTTCTGAATCTGTAGAAAGGCATGGTTTGCTTTGATTCAGTTGATCAGTGAAAGCATTTTTATCGAACCGCTGCCACAAGTAGCTTTTAAAGCTTCTTGCTTGCCCATGTTTAGAGCATGTTGCAGGCGGTAGATCGAGGGTTAGCATAACTGCCGAATGGTCTGACCACGGCAGTTGCATGTTACTGTTGAATTTAAGCAGAGGACAATCAGAAAAAACAGCGTCCAGGAGATGGCCCGCTGTATGGGTATGTCCTATTACCATCTGTTCTAGACCTGCGCCTGTCACTAGGTCCATCAAGGCCTTTGAGTCTTTGTCAGACACCATGTCTAAATGAAAATTAAAATCGCCTAAAATGGTGAAGTTTCGAGAGTTTACTTTATATTCCAAGAGATCGCCCATGGTTTGCAGAAAAGAATTTCTGGGCCCCGGCGGCCTATAAACTAGTAGCCCGTTAAACGAGAAGACGTGACTGGCTGCTATCTTAAAAGAGAGCACCTCTACATGCGAGTCTGTGGGAATAGTTTTAAAAGATGCTTTTAAATAATCCTTATAAATTATCGCCAGCCCCCTCCCTTTCTGCCAACACGGTCCTTCCTGACTATTGCAAATCCGGGTGGGATTGCTATCGCCAGGTCTGGGCCTGAGGATTCATGCATATGTATGTACTGCCTACGACCACTGATGAATATTTTGCCTGGCCCCACTGATGCATGTTTTTTGCCTCGACCATTGATCCATGTTGGTAATAGAGCGCACCAACACACTCCTGCCCTTGACACACACTCTGTATTCACTGGACCCTCTTCCTCAAAGACTCAGGCAAGAGAGGATCTGGTTCAATTGATATAAATAACGTGTGAACTAGTGTACATGTTTAGGCAACTGTCTCTGCCTATCACCTGCAAGAATGCGTCTTTGCTGTTTCATGGGTCTTGGAGAGCTTTATACTCGTTCAATCCTGCTGCATTTATAAATGTTTGTCTTCAATTCTACATTCGTGCGGGAACATCAGTGTTTACTGTTTTCACTTTCTCAAAATGTGTTTGTGTTTTGTCAGGTGATTGGCAAAGAAAACAGCGTTAGCAAAGTAGATAGGTCTGTTTATTTTACAGTTTAAGCGTTTCTTCATTGCTTAACTTCGGTGTGTGATTGGTTGCACGCGAGATAAAATCAACAAATGAATGGATGAGTGAGTGGATTAATGAGGCAGATCGAGTGCCTGGATAAATATTAGGTGAATGAGTAGACGGACGAATCAATGAAGGTGTGGGTGCGCAAGTGTGCGTATGCTGGGTGGAGGGATGAGTGGATCAGTGCATGAGTGGGCGAAGAGTGCATAGATGGATGCAGACAGATTGCACCAATCTTCCAGGGTGTGGCCTCAGTTGCATTAGTGATAACGTTTTAACACCTATAAGGTTTTCGAATATTTTGCTTGTTCAAGCACTACTCTAGGGATGGGCAATAATATGTATAGAATGCCCAGGGTGTACAACAAATTATCACTTATGCCAATGCAAAGACTACACAGCGGGAAAGCGCCATAATGACATCAGTGTTGGCAATATACCAAGAATTACCAGCCTTTTCTCGTTGCAAGCATTCTGTAGTAGTGTGTACCATTGTGCCAAGAATGGCCACACTATCTGCATCAAAGCTGACATGGTACTGACGCATGCACACTGCCTTCACTATAAATGTGATGATTGTTTGCGGACAGTTCACACATCATACCGAGACTGAACAGATTAGTGAGTCTTCTGGCATTGCCCTGGTCGCCATCTTTGTAGCCTGCTGAGCCGTGGCTCTGGGGTCGCGCATGCGTACCGCTAGAAGTTTGTAATTTGGTCGAAGATGACATGGCACCCCCACTGTAACCAATTAGTGTGTTTGCATTGAGGCAAACAAAGTGCTGCTGTGTAGTGCGCTGCGGCAGTCCGCACGGTGCTCTCATGCACTCTAACTGTGCTCTTATTGTGATGCACTAACATTGCACACTTGTCAGAGCAATGGCTAAGTGACCACTTGAGTCATTTTCCAGTGCCCTGGGCCTTTCTTTTTGTTAAACTTCTGTTTATTAGAGTAAAGCAGTTTATCACATTATATATTGCCACTTTCTTATACATTTGGCTAGTAGTGTATGGAAAATCAGCAACAGGTACCATATTTTCTATCGGAATCCAAGAGGGTGATACCATTCTCTCTGCGCCCAGGGCCTGGGTTACACTGCGCCCTCACGTGTCAGGGACACCACTGCAGCAGCCATCGTGGCGACACATAAACTTCACCTGTACACATTCCATTTCCCCCATATTCTTTCCTACTTCTGTGGACAGCGTCTACTTGCATACACTGTCTTCTCCGACACCATGCACCAGTCCATATCTCTCTTCCAGTCCCTGAGAGACAGCGCGGGCTCTGACCCCCACAATTGAACTATGTTTCGCTTAGCTATTATCATGCCCAGGGTGACCCAGGATTGATCAGCTTGTGCCAGGTTGGTTGCCTCCCATACATTAAGGAGGCACCACTTAACCGATAGCAACAGAGTCACCCCACAGACCTCACTCATACACACCACTGTTTCCCAATAGGACAGAATCTTTGGGCGCTCCCAAATGATGTGATAGAAAGTACCTTCTTGCCCACACTGTCTGCGGCGTACCTCTCCGCGAGGTAGCACCGCCTGCTGAGCATAGCGAATTTGTATGTATTGGAAAGTCTCAGTTGGAGCCAAATTATAAGTCTTTTGCAAATTGGCAAAGGGAGTTACCCTCGTGCCGGAGCAGAGATCTCCCACCGTAGATATTCCAATTAAGTCCCATTTGTCAAACCCCTGTCTCATCGCCATCGTCCCCAGAAGTTTGGAGTACCACAAAGGTGTGGCTCACGTAATCCTCTTCCCCATCCTAGTTTGTGTAGCGTTGTATGCCAGAGATGGACCGTCAGTGCCGTCGGTCCCCCAAGGTGGAGACGGAGCGGGCTGTATAGAGTGCTTGTTGGTAGCCTCCCAGCTGGAGAACCAGGTGGTCAATGCGATAGTCTGGTTCATCTCTGGGCTGATTAACCCATTAGTTAATAGTCGTCAATTGCGCCGCCCTACAATAAGATTGGAGATCAGGCAGAGCTATCCCTCTGTCGTACCAACCTCGTGTCAATTTTACCAGGGCTATGCGGGAGGGGCCACCATCCCATAACAGGGTCCTGACCTCATCCTCTATCACCTTGAAATGGGTATTGGGCACTGGAAACTGAGTGTTCTGTAACACGTAAATAAAGCACGGTAGCACCATCATTTTGAAGAGTGCCACTCTTCCCAATAGGGATAACGAGAGGGACTTCCAGTGATGGACATCGCTTTGCTCGTTTCTGGCTGAGAACACATCGGGTCAGTGGTGATGAAGATGCCCAAATATTGGAGTCCTTCTGTTACTATTCGCGCCTCACATCCCGGCAGTGCAGGCCCGTGTAGGACAAACACCACTAATTTAGACCAGTTGATCGTGTACCCAGAGTATTTGCCAAAGATACAGAAGATTCAGTAGCCTGGCAATAGAGGATTTTGGAGCGGCCACGTATAGGAGGATATCGTCAGCATGTAACGATATTGTCTTCCCAGTCTTCTGTCCACCGTAAACCACTAATCAACGGGTCCCCCCTGACCTAGGCCGCCAATGGTTCAAGAATAAAGGCTAATATAAGGGGAGACAGGGGGCAACCCTGTCGAAGTTCCTCTCTGGAGGGTAAAGACTCGAGGCACCCTGCCATTCACCACTACCTGTGCCAAAGGTTCAGCGTAAAGCAGTCGCAACCAGGACAAAAGGCCAGGGCCAAAGCCCATATGTTTAAGCACAGCAAAGCAATACGGCCACTCCACTGTATCAAAGGCCATGCGTGCATCAAGAGACGGGATCGTCGCATCCTTGCAGACTCTGTAGATACGTCCTCGTGGAGCCGTTGTAGGTTAAGAGCCGTACTGTGACCTGGCATGAATCCCGATTGGTCTGGGTGGACAATTTTAGAAATTAGTGGAATCAGGCAAAGTGCTAGAAACTTGGCGAGAATCTTCGCCTCAGCATTCACTAAAGACATTGGTCTGTATGAGGCACACTGCTTAGGTGGTCTACCCTCTTTGTGTATTACTACCACTTACTGTTCCTTGTGGAGTGCACCTTTGCACCGGCTTTCTTCCAACATTTTCAATAAGTAGGGCGCTACGGTGGGCGCCGTGAGTTTATATAGTTCTATAGGTAGGCCGTTAGGCCCAGCGTCTTTCCTGAATTTAGAGCTCGAATAGCCTGTTTTACTTCATCCTCCGTGAGGTCACTGTCTAGGAAGTCACGTTCTCAGGTGAAAGGGTTTGGAGTGGTCGATCCGCCAAGAAGTCGCTGAACTCGTGCTCTGTGGTCGTGGTCCCAGAGGAATATAAGCGAGAGTAGTAGGTTGCGAACGTATCCCCGATAGCCTGAGTATCGCACAGATGCTCCCCATCTTCCAAATCTATCGCCGCCACCCATCGGTATTCTTGATCGCACCTATCCAGCCATGCAAGCAGTTTTCCTGCTCTGTCCCCTAGTTCATACACCTGGTGTTGCGTAGCTTTGTATTTGGCCCTGGTGCCTCCCTCACCATATCCCTATATTCCTGCTGCTTGAGGTTTAGAGATTGTTGGGTTTCGTCATGCTCATCTCCCACTAGTTGCGCTTCCAACTCTAAAATGTCTTGTTCGAGCGCCTCTACCGCAGCACGCCTGTCTCGCCTGTGCTCCACCATCAAAGAGAGAGCCTGGCCTCTAATAACCGCCTTATAGGCTTCCCAGAGTGTCAGTGAAGAGGTGACTGAGAGCTCATTATCCTTAAAGTAGTGGTCATGTGCTGCTTGCGCCCCTCCCTTACAACTGGAAGGTTAAGGTACCAGGGATTTATGGAGACAGTGCCCCTAGTACACGAATGCCTAGATTATACCTCACCCATATGGGGGAATGATCAGAGATCCCTCTTGCCAGGTGTCGTACCTGCCGGAAATTCGGAAGAGAGGAGGCCGACGATATAATAAAATCAATGCAGGACAGGATTCCATGTGCCCCCGAGTGAAATGTAAAGTGTTGTGTGGTGAGGTTAAGGGCCCTCCAGGCGTCAACCAAGACCAGTGCGGCAAAGAATTCCGCCATTTGGGTACTCGAAGGTACTGGCTGCCTCAGGGGGTAACGATCTCTATTATTACATAGTGTGTTGTTAATGTCTCCCCACCCCCAATCAGGAATCCTCCATCAGGCAATTGAAGCATAAGGGCACCCAGGTCTGGGAGAGTGGCGCCATGCATAGCCAGCGGGACATAAACAGATATAATACTAATCTTCTCACCCTCCCAAGTACCCGTGAGGGCTGCATATCTACCCAACTTGTCCGACCAGGACTTTGTCAACAAAGAGGGGGAATTGTTTCTTTTTTTTTTTTGGTAAACTTTTTATTGTTCAAAAGAAAACACAAAGCAGCAATATAGCAGTATATCAAGGTCACGGTGTGTACATACATGTCGTAGGTAGGTCAGTATTCAGGCAATCACATTACACATCCCCATATAAAATCTCATTATCGGTATCCGGTATATCCACTATTTTGAATACAGCATTGCACCAAGGTCACGGTACACATATACATGTCATGTGTTGGTCGGTATACAGGTAATCACTTTACTCATCCCCACTCAAGATCACCTTATCAATATCAGATATGTCCACCAGTTTGAAACGTTCACGTCGCAATTCAACTGTCGGAGATAAACATATGTCTCCTCTGTATCTGTTCCACCCACCCCATTTACGATCCCATTTTCTGGGGCATCCCCTGTATTTGAAGACGTCTTTTTCAGCTACCATTGCTCTATCCATATCAACTGCCCAGTCGCGTACAGTAGGGATTACCCCCACCCCCCACTTCTGTGCAATATTCCGTTTTGCAATGGCCCATCCCAATGAGGCCCATGTTTTCTCAGTTTGTGTAAGATCAGTAGCATCCCAGATGTTTAATAGGCAGAGCAGTGGGAAGGCCTTCAGGGGGAATTGTTTCTTGAGAAGTATCCTGGTGCCCCTAGAGCCGGAGGTGTGGCCTTCATGAACCACCATTTTGTAGCCCCAGCGATCTAGTGCCTTGCAGGCTTTACCCATAAGGTGAGTCTCTTGCAATAGGATTACATCTGGGGAATGTCGCTTAATATATTGGAGTACCACTCCATGTTTAATCTTATCCCCCAACCTGTTCACATTCTAGGATAATAATTGGAGCTCAGGGATGGACGTGCCTACCTCAGTGGCCATTCATCACCATAGGGTGTCTCCCCCAACCCCCGTCTGCCCCCCTCGCAGCACTAATCCAGACCTGCACCAACCCAGCCAGCCATATTGAATCATTCAGTATGGTACCCGTGAACTGCAATTCTCTAATCAAAGTGAATAAGACAAAGAAACACATAGAACTTGAAACCCCCGCTCAGTTTCTTTGATTGTCAGTGAAAACTTGTATAGACATAACCATGGAAAAAGCCCTCCTCCCTGCATCTCTGCATGATGGACCCAAAACTGCCCGCCCCCAACTCTGCAGAGCACCTGTTGCCACAACCCAACATAGTAAACTTAGGTGACTGTGGACCTCTCTATGTACCAGTCACCCATCCCCTTATCAAAGGAAATGTATGCCACCATCAGATCTGATAGATTGATATTGTCATCCCATGCCTCAAACAAGTCAATATCTCAAGACTGTCTTCTGCTGCCTCAAAAGGGGGACACCAAGCACCGGCACAGCATCCAAAAGAACCTCCACCCAGTCACTCATGCAGTCAAAGCATCTCATCCCCAAACCCCAGTACCAATTCAGCGCTGTTCTCCACAGTCCTCAGAGGAGAGCACTACTCCCATGAGTTTGAACCTGAATCCGGCGATCAATCCTCCTGCTGACGTTCGGTATCTTCCTCCAGCATAGGGTCGACCCCCATGGACCAACCGTAAGCCACCTCTGATCTCTTCCTCTGCCTTCCACGCCTCGCCCCAGGGCTGGATCCTCCAGCTGTTCTTCATCCCTCAAGCCACTCTCAAGCCTCTTCCTGCATAGTGAAGAACCAAGCTTTGCCCTCGGATTCAATTCGCAGTCTAGCAGGGAATAGCATTGAGTATTTCACTCCTTTTTTTCTCAGGGCCATTTTCACTTCTAAAAAACTGCGTTTCTGCTTCTGCACCTTCAATGTGAAGTCCGGGAAAAAGGTTATGTGCGCATTATCATACAACACTGGTGGAGCCGTGCAGGCCATCTGGAGCACTAAGTCACAGTCTCGAAAATGAAAGAGTCTGGCTAGGATGGGCCTCGGTGGAGCGCCCGGGCAGCGGCTGCCCACCCCAGGACTCGGTGGGCCCTTTCCACTGCGAAGAACTTTGAGAGGCCCCGGCGCTGGAGATGCTTGAGAATAAGGTACTCCACAAATAGATCTGCAGCTGGCTCCTCTGCATGTTCAGTGACTCCCAGTATACAGACATTGTTGCATCGGGATCTACCTTCATAGTCTTCAAGTCACGCTTCCAATAACTTGTTAGAGGCCTCCAGTTCGCCTACTTGCATCTTGAAGATTTTTGTGTCTTGAAGCAAAGCCACCGCCGAGTCCTCCAACTCTCTGACTCTGGCCCCCATGTTGCAGAGATCCGCCAGCATCAGAGAGACCTCCATTGTTTACGTAGTCTATGCACGATTCTAGCGCAGTGCGGACCTCCTGTATGGCAGTCATAATATGAAGCGGCAGTGAGATTTCTTCGGACGTCTGCGGGGTCGTGGAGGATGACTGATCCTGGGAGCCCTCCGGAGCTTCGGACCCTCTAGGTAACGCAAAAGTGTCCAATTTCGTTTGGTGCGAGCCCTGTGCATTCTTTCTTCCTGTCATTCTTTTGGTGTAGGCATGGTGGCACCAGCGGGGGTGGAGGGTACACAGGGATACTCGCCGCCGCCTGCCAGCTGGCACATATAGGTCCCCAACGTGGTCTGTCGGGTTTCTCCCTGTGTCCCCCCCCTTCTGCAGAAACTGCAAGTCAGTGGTTTTGTATTCGCGTAGCTTTCCCCCGAGGCCCGGGGCCCGTAGAGTACAGAGTAGGTCAACTCGGGGTCGCCCGTCTCTGGCTCCCTCAGGACCCTTGCCACCAAAGGGGGGGTTCGCCGGGACTACGGGGTCACAAGTCCCAGCCAAAGAGTTTTGCTCATATGTGGTGTGTCGCAAGGGAGACTCACCACAGCCTCTCTACTGCGCACCTCACACCTCTTGTCTCACTTTTCACCGAGTCCGGTCTGTCGGGGACAGACGCCGCCACACCGGTGCCGCTTGACTCTCCATCGATGGGATAGGGGACAGGCTCCCCCTCACACTGGGGGAGTGCATATTACAAGTACTTTCAACAGCTCCACGGCTGCAGGCCTTCACAATGCCTGTCACGGAGAGCAGTTCGTCCAGTTAGCCTCGGGCCCCCAGGGAACAGCAGAGACGGGAACAGATACATTGCGGTGGCCACAGCCCCCCCCAACAGGGGACCAGCATCAGTATGGTGCTCAGCTTATCTCTCTTGGAGCCCAGGTAAGGCCCCGAGGTGGTGATGGCCAACCAAGGGTCTCCAGCAGCACTCCGATCTTGAATATGGTGTCGGCCCAGTGGGCACCGCGCCCGTGGGTCCGTACCACACAGAGATAGGCTGCAGCAGCAGGGAGGCCCCGACCGGACCTCCCGCGTTGACATCCGCCACACAAACCAGCGGTACAGCGGGAGGAGCCAGTGCCGTCCAGCAGAAATCCACGTTTATGGGAGCTCAGGGACTCCCTTCTCCGGTGCGCCGTCCACACTCCTCCGTGGGCAGAAGTGACGGCCCTCCGGGTCTCTCACAGCACACCACACCTGTAGCTCAATATCAGGCTGTGCATCTCCGTCCGCCAGTAGCTCCAGATCTGGGTCCGATCGAGTGGCTTGCCACCGGGAGCTCCCACACCCGGCGGTTACTTTAGCTCCAGTTGCCTTTGGGCATTGCCAACCCGCACTACCCCCGTCCGATCGAGGAAATCGAGTCAGCGGCTCTGCCCGGTCTCTCCGGTTGCACCTCTGTTTTCGCCTCAGGTGTGGTGGATGTGGTAAGGTGAATAACAGGGGCTACACATGAGGCATGCAGAGTACAGAGGCCTATCGGGGATCATTCAATAAACACACACATGTTCTACTGTCTCCGTGCCGTCAACCACAAGCGCTGACATCACCTTTATTTTATACTCCCTGGTCCGCGCCCGGCCCAGGAAGGTGCAAACAGATACAATGTCGGGATCCGGCCGGATGGCTCACTACATCCCTTCCAACCAAACATTTGTTAAAGAAATAAAATAAAATACTAACAAAATAAAATAAAATAACTGTCTGAGTGTCCATCCTTGCTGGTTTGTTTCTCAACACAGAAAGTCTTTCAGCTTTTGACTTGGCTGAGGATTGTCCCTGAGTCTGTAGGGATACCCTCTCTGAGATGGTCTTGTTTCCGCTCTCCTTGGCGTGTCCAGTTCCGTTCGCTGCCTCTCTACTTCTCTTTCTCCATCCATTGCTCGTTCTTCCGTTCCTGGGGACCCGTTGTCCACTGTCTCGTTCATATTGCTCTGTGAGGTCCCTTGCACTACTTCCTCGCTGCTCGCCTCGGTGGGAAACACGAGTTTCTTGAACCATGACACATTTCTCTCAAGTCTTCTCTCCCCTCTCTGAACAGTTACCATTGTTCCCTGCACATCAATAACCTCCCAGGGTTCCTTTTCAAACGGGGTTCTAAACTTCCATGCCGCACTGTCCAGATCACCAGGGGTCCAGTGGCCGCTCACCGGCACGATGTCTCGTATAGCTCTTCTCATGATTGGATCACTGGGAGAGCATCCCGTCGTGCTGTGAGGCATTTGCCTGTATGCCCTCAGAAATCGGTGTAGACACTCCTCCAGCTCTTCTCGTTGGCCCACCCCAATTCTCTCGCGCATAAACCTCTCTACCTCGCCATTGGCTTGAGGCCATTGTGGAGTCACCTTCCGATGATGGATGTTGTACTGCTCCAAGTACTCTCTGAACTTTTGTCCGTCCATTATCAGTCCGTATTTCCTCCTGTATCCCAAGGAGAGCAAATGTTTTCTCCATTACTGGTTTTATTGTTTCAAATGCTGTAGATCTCACCACTTCCACGACCGGAAACTTGGAATAGCTGACCACCATGACTACCCTCGACCTTCCGTCAGGAAACTTCCGAAATCCATGCTTATTGCTGACCACAGCTTTGTGCTGGGTGGTTCCGTGATCACTGGTGGTGCAAGAGCCTCTCCTCCAGTGATTATGCACGCATGACAACTCCTCACTTTCTCTTCGGCCATGCGGTCTACTCCAGGGAACCACACTTTCTTTCTCAGACGGGCTTTGTTTTTTTCTATTCCCTGATGACCCTGGTGTGCTAGATCTACCGTCCTCTTCCACAGACTCATTGGCATTACTATTTTTGTGCCTCTGAGAATTAATCCCTCACTGCTCTCACTGAGCTCCTCCCGGCACATCCACGCACCCATTCGGGCTTCCTTCTCTTCCTCCGTCAGCCCGCTCACACCATCCAGGAAATTCCTCCATGGGTGGTTGTGCAGTGCCTCCTTGACGGCTGATAGACGCACATCTCCTCTCGTTGCCACCACAATGTCTTCCAGTGACAATGCACGAGGGCACGTGGCTTCTGTGATTTGCTTGACAAATGATTCTGCACCACTATCCACCTCTCGCTGATGATCGGGGTCCGCTACCAAGGGATGACGAGACAAGAAATCCGCTGGATTGTTGACTCCTGGCCTGTATACTACATCAAAGTTGTAATGTTGGAGCTGTACGGCCCATCTTTCAATGCGGGGTGGTCCGCTTCTTGCAGTCCCTCCAAACAGTGGTAGCAGAGGCTTGTGGTCCGTTACCACTCTGAACTTGTGCCCACAGAGGTAGTTGTTGAAATGCTGACACGCCCATCGGATAGCCAATGCCTCTCTCTCCATTTGTGCTTACCTTGTCTCCCCCACTGTCAGTGCTCTGCTGGCATACGCTATGGGTACCCACTCCTCATTGGTGTACTGCTGAAGGAGTACCGCCCTAGGCCAACCAGGCTGGCGTCCACAACCAGTTCCGTGGGGTTCCCTGGTTTAAAATAGGAGACGGTCGCCCCTTGTAACAGCGCTCCTTTGACATCCTGAAATGCCCTTGCGTCTTCACAGGTCCATTGCCATTTCACATCTTTCTTGATGAGCGCTCTCAGTGGCTCTGAGATGGTTGCCAAATGGGGAATGAAACGGCTGCAATAGTTCGCCATACCCAGAAAACTTTGCATTTCCGTCTGGTTCTGTGGTATGGTTGCCGCTCGAATAGCTTCCACTTTTGCTGGATCCACTTGTAGTCCCTCCTTGGAGAACTTGTACCCGAAGAACTCAACTTCGTTTGTATAGAACGCACACTTTTCCTTGTGCAAAGTTAACCTTTGGTCTACCAGCCTTTGCAGTGTCGCTCTCAGTCGTTTGTGGTGTTCTTCCAGGGATTTTGAAAATATCAGCACGTCATCGCTGACATTTATGACTCCCACCAGCCCCGACAAGGCTTTGCGGATGGCGTCCTGAAAGACCTCGGCTGGCGATGATACCCCAAAGCTGAGTCGCTTGAATCTCCGCAATCCGACGTGTGTGGAGAACGTGGTGATGTAGCGACTAGCTTCGTCGAGTAGCAGTTGGTGTCCCGAGTTAAGATCCACTATCGAGAACCACTTTGCTCCATTGATGTCAGCCACAATCTCGTCTATCGTGGGAGTTATGTGCCTTTCTCTCCTTATGGCTTTGTTCGGTAGGTTCATGTCCACGCACAGGTGTATAGCACCCGGTTGTTTGGGCTTCGGTGCGATGACTCGTCGTGACACCCACGGGGTAGGCCCCAACACTTTTCGATCACCCCAGCCTTTTCTAGCTTTTCCAGCTCCGCCTCGACCAACGGTTTCAGATGGAATGGTACTCTTCTGTGGGGCAGGGACTCTTGCTTAATTGTTTTGTTAATGTGTAGCTTGACCTTTACGCCCTTAAGGCAACCCAGCCCCTCGAACAGCCCTGGAAACTCAGCCATGATTGCTTCGGCGTGCGACTGGTGTATCTGTCAGGCGAACATGACTAAACCAAGATCTTACGCTGAATGGCAGCCCAGTAGGGTTCCCGCACTGTCATGCGTTACGTGAAATCTCGTTGTTGTGGAAGTTTCCCCATGGGATACCTGCACTTGAATCACGCCCAGCAGTGGAATGGGTGTGTCTCCCCCATACGTGAAGATTCTCGCTTTCGTGCTGAGTAATTGTGGTCTGGGTTTGAGTTGCTTGTAGTGCTCGGCATCGAGGATGTTAACTGATGCACCTGTGTCTATTAGTGCCGTCACCTTGTTCTCACCTATGCGTATCTGGCACATTGGTGGTGGTCTCCTCCTTGGATTCATCCTTCCTGTGTATGAAATGACGAACACCTCGTCGTCATCTGTAACTTTCATTCACTGGCACATACTCTCCCCGTCTTCTGTGATCTCCGCCGCTCGGACCACTTGCTTGTTGTCTTCGAATCTCCTCGCTTTTCCCCTGGCATGTGCGTGTTCACCGCACTCATGCACACTTTAGCGAAATGTCCCACTTTGCCACACCTTAGGCATGGTTTTCCTTGTGCTGGTCATCCTCTCGGTGGGTGACTGTCCAACCCGTAGCTTCCACGCCCTCGACCTCCTGGGTGCCCGCTAGCGCTTCCTCTACCTGACCCCTACCTCACGGCTTCCACCCTTTCCTCCTTGATTGTGATGGGGTGTGCCTGTAGGGGTCCCGCTGCTTGCCTTGCCAGTGCAGATTCCATTTCTCCTGCCCCGGCGTCTGCCAACTCATGCGTCCTCCCTAGCACTAGGTGTCATCCAGTGATATTCCTGGCTGTCGTAGAATTAGTTTCCTTAGATCCGACGATTTACATCCTTGGATCAGTTGAGCACGTATCTCGAGCTGTTTATCAATCCCTGTGCATGAGCTTGCCAGTTTTCTTTGTCGCGTGAAAAACATATCCACTGACTCCTCCTCCCTTTGTTTTGCCTGCCGCAGCTTGAAGTGCTCAAAATCAGGGTTTACCTGCGGATTATAATAGCGGTATAGTGCTCTTATCGCTTTCTCATAGTCATTTCTGTCGCCTGTATCTGGCAAGTCCTGGAATAGTTCATATAGCTCGTCACCGCCCATGTGCAGCATAGTGGATCGCTTGACATCGCTGTTCGTTTCATGCACTGCGATAAAGTAGTTCTCTAGTTGCCCTATTCATTTGCGCCATCTTGGCGCTGCTGTGGCCGGACCTGGCAGTTGGCTGAATGGTGGTAAGGCGTTCAGCGTGGTGCGCGCGCTCTGCTCCACCGCCGCCTGCGCGCCTCCATCCGCCTGCACCGACATGGCACTGGATGTCGCTTGTCCTTGCTGCTATTTCTACCTCCTTATCAACGCTGTGTTCTCCTGACCTTATCTGTTCCTTATGCTCGTCTACTCTGGGCCCCAGATTAGCTTTCCAGATGACTTGGGCCTCACCGTGTTCGCCCCTCCCCCGCAGTGTGTATTCTGCTTCATTTTCTTTCTTTACTCTCCTTGGCTTCTGTGTGGTTTTTTTCTTCTCTTTTTTTCTGGCCTATGTGCCCAGAATGCTTTTTAGGCCTCGCGCCGCACTGCCGGATGCTTCCTCTCAAGTGTGCCAGCTGACGCGCCGCCTGTGCACTCGGCTGTTACTTAGGCCTTCTCGCTGTTCGCTCCTGCCCTCTGCTCCCACTTTAGAGTCTTCGGGAGGGCGGATACAGCTCTGCTCACTGCTTTTAGCGCTCCCAGTGCACACCGCATGTGCGTCGCAATGCACTCACCCGGTCAGCCGGCTCAGTGTCACTTGCCGCTATGCCGATCTCCTTGCGCCTACTAGCGCGACCCCGGCTTGCCAGAGCGCTCCCTTCATTCCGTCGCCGCCTCTCAGTCTGGCCGCTGCTTTCTGCTGGTGTCCTTCGTGTTGCTGCTCTCTGCAGCGTAGCCGACTTTTCCTTGCCGGACTCCACGCTATCTTCGCCGGTGAGCTTGCTCTGCATTCACGCAGCGAGTCGTTCCCGCCTCGTCGCCAATGTGGTAAGGTGGATAACGGGGGCTACACATGAGGCATGCAGAGTACAGAGGCCTATCTGGGATCATTCAATGAACACACACGACACATTCTACTGTCTCCGTGCCATCAGCCATGAGTGATGACGTCACCTTTATTTTATACTCCCTGGTCCGCGCCCGGGCCAGGAAGGTGCAAACAGATGCAATGTCGGGATCAGGCCGGATGGCTCACTACAGTGGAGCCCTCCAGCCACCTCACGCATCTCCGCCCCACTGTTAACAGGGCACAGGCATAAGGATTGCCGAGATGGCGTTCGAATAAATGTGCCAATGTTGGGGAAGTACTGCAACGGGTGACAAAGCCGCTTCAGTGAGCAGCCATCTTCCTTGGAGCTTGGCCACGCCCCCACCCTGGGCCTTTCTGGTGCCTGTCATGTGTGGCACTGATGCCTGCTGCCAGGAACAGTCACTCCATGCTTTAGCTGACCAGGAGTACTATGATAGCTCAGATACTAGTGACTTACTGTTTGACACAGATACACACAGACCAGCTGCAGTAATCCCCCAGAGGATGCTAGGCTGCTGGGGAATGAGGGATATTCAAAAATCGTCCTCCATCCTTTTGAGTTCTTTGGGATTTGCCATCATTCAGGAGAGCAATCTAGCCCTAACCATCACATCCACAGCACACCCAGAGACAGCCCTGGGCTGAGCCGTAATGTGAAAGGCATTTGGAACAGGGAGTGACTGATGGCTGATCCGTCCCCGCTGTGTGTTAGTGTGTACTGATTTCAAAAGATGTGATCAACAACTCAAGTGGTCCCTTGCAGGCATACAGAGGCTTAAAAATAAAACCTAATCAGCAAGAGTTCAAAAGCAGGCAATGCATTCTGCTCTCAATTTGGCAAGCAAAGGGGGCGCCTCCTACCTTAGGCGACCTATAGTGTACATAGTTAGATTAATCTTCTTGTGCAATATGGCAATATAGTGGTTTATTCGCACCATCCATTAAAACATCATTTAAAAAATGAAGAATGTAAAGAACGGGGAAATACCTAGAGGTGAGCTAACTTCAAAAGAACAATTACCATGTGTTTTAAAAAAAAAATTTTTATCAAAACTTATTTTAAAATTATATGCCATGAATATAAATATTCGCTCATCAGTAGCCCATCATTCTGAGAAGCCGGTATTTTTGGTGTGGTAACATCGCTTGTTTAAATACCATTACTGCGCTGTACAATTTTTCCACTAGCACGGGTTTCCATCCCCATTTCGAGTTCTGCTTGTAATGAGGTATAGCTTGCAGTATTCTAGTATGCATAATACCTGAATCACATGGATGTTCCTCTTTCTGATCAGTTTTCCCAGTTGCAAATGTCACCAGTTTTTTCCTGGAAAAATGTGCACATTATACGTTCTGGCCAATTAAACCAATTTGCAGTTTGTAATATATTTACTTGTATCATTTAATGAAATCCGACTGACAATGAAAAATAAATTTTTTAATGCAACCATAAAACGCTGAAAAATGAAGCACTGGTAAATTTAAGTACCATGAGCGAGTGCTTTTACGGCTGTCTCGATCAGCTATGGTCGAAACAAACATGTTGACTTGCTCCGACGCCATGTATCTCCAAAGAACATTTCCTCACAAATTTAGCCGTGCAAATTTTTCCGAGCAGATCTAATGCTGACTGTTCCCTCTGAAAAATCATTCCTGGATTACAGGAGCTTCTGAGAAGCAAACATCTTGAAACCAGGCTTTTGTGTAATCCCTTCTGGGAGAAAACTAGGCCCAACTAAGTTTGTGGAACCAATTTATGAAATTCAATTGTAGCAAAAACATTTACTGGCGCAGAGTTCGAACTTTCCTTCATGCCTGCATCTTCTCCCCGTTTGAAAATGCCCCAGTCTTGAAACTATAACATTTGTTCTCGAGATTTTGTAATCCCTTTTCCTGGTGAATGAATATTTGCCGAATATGTAGGTGATATAATCCGCTTGTCTCTTAACTGAATCTACTGTTAAAAGGAAAATAGCCACATTTGAGATTAAATCTTTATTTGAGATTATCCTACCCTGTTAATTGTTCTACTGCAAATGGCGACCTGTATCAACATTCGACAGAGAATAGGCAAGTAGTCAAATGGATTTTTTAAAATGTTTAATTTGACTTTGGGATTTTAAAGTTATAAAGAAAGTGACACGAGATAAAATATCAGCAGAAAATGAAACTTCATATATTTTGATTTTTACAGGTTGTGCTATGCACAATGTTTTTAGATTCCAGTTAATACCGCTAAAGCCCATCTTTTTAAATCCCTTCTAGTTGTGTTCTTGAATTACTTCGCAGTGACATACACACTGGGCCCTAGTAGATAATAGGTATAGAATAATAGGTTTGCAATATGTGGGATGATGTGTTTAAAGCAAGCACTAGGAACAACTGTGTAGTAAAGATGGATCATTATGATGGCTTTATGGGCCTGTAAGCCTCACAGTGCATGAAAACGAGACTGGAATAGAAGACATAGCTGTGGCTGAATGGTAACTTTAAAAGCGAAAGTGACGGTAATGCGGAAGTACATAGTAAAACTGCTTTACTGTGCCTTGGGGCTATTCTTCCCCTTGCAGCTTAGTGGTAATATGGCCGCACTTCATTGATAATGCATACTGCGGGAAGCCGTGTAGATTATTTAATGTTAGACTGAATAGTATGTTTTTTATTCTGCTCTTCCATATCCTAGGGCGAGAATGTATATACACCCCGGTAATCGACTTCAAGGGAAGAACAAATGCAGTATGTCCCATCCAGACCACCTCGGTGTCCCGCAGCCAGATCCCGCCGGACTCGCGTCTGGCCGCTTCCCATTGTTGTGCCCGTGTGACGTAGGAATGTCCCACGAACCACACCGCCGTGCGCCACGTAGTTGGACCTATACGGGGGGAGAAAATTCGGGCTCAGTGTGAGGTGGGGCGTATGTACCGTTTAAACGCGCCTGATGCCCACTGCCCAATCCCCTTTATTTGGTCGCTACTCATGCCCAGCCCCGCCGCCGTGGTTGCGGCCCCGATTCTAAATGAATGGGATCCGAATGCCCTGGGTGGGAGCCCCGCCGGCCCCAATGCCTTCCTCATCACTGCTATAAATTGGAAACGGCTGAGGAATGTCCCCCTTCGTGCCTGAACAGCAGCCCTTCTCTGATCTCTGCGGTTGCCATGTATCTCCGTACCAGACATACCGGGCAGCATGATTTCTCCCTTATGCAATGCAGTCTGGTCCATCTCCCTTTGCCCGACTGGTCCGTCTTTGACCTTTGTAGCAGGATGTCCATGTGTCCCTCCCCGAAACTCACCTCGGTTCGGTGTATGCATGCCGTTCCTGCGTCCCTTGCTGCTGGGGCCACCAGCTCGCTCACCCTGTATGCCCCAAAGAAAGCTAGCGCAAAAGCTGCTCTGAAAAGTATGGCCTCGCTCTCTGATGAGCATACCTCCCCAAGAGCCCCTACCATTTGCTGCAGTACTTGGAAATGAATGGGCCTTCTTGCGTCTCGACTTGCCTTCTGCCCCACCCTTTCAATGCCATCCTGCAGTGGAAACCCCTGGTGGGGTCCTGCCCTGACGCCATTTTTGTGTAGTATGCCACTGCACTCAAATGTGTCTGGGCCCAAGATTTTGTCCTACCTGCTCTAAACGCCCAATCAATGAAACCCAGGACCTCGCTCTGCCCCGCCGGTTGGCCATTAGTGAGCCCAGTAGCTATAGTAAATGTCGCCCAGCACTTACAGTATCGGTGCATTGTCTTTGGGGCCAGTGTATTTTCCAGCATCACTTCTAAACCAGCTCTACCCATGCCCATACTTCCTCCGGCACCGGGGTCATCCCTTGGTCCGCATGTGGAGCGAGGTCTCGGAATCTTGCCCACTGAAAACAAGAAATGGCATCCGCAACTGAGTTGTCTACTCCTGGAACGTGTCGTGCCCTAAGCGCTAAATTCGCCCTCAGTTGGCATTGGACCAACCGTCGTAATAGGCCGACCACGGACGCGCATTTCGCCGTCCCGTGTTGATTGCCTGCACTACCGCGTGATTGTCAGACCAAAGAGTTATCTGCCTGTTTGCTAGTTGCTCTGCCCAGATTTGAAACGCCACTACTATGGGGAATAGCTCCAGCAGCGAAATGTGTACTGTGGCCCCTGCTTGTTTCCAGGTGCCCGGCCAAGCCCCTGCTGTCCATGCTGTCCCCAGGATGGCCCCGAAACCGAGGCCCCTGCTGCGTCTGTGAACAGTTCAAGCTGATTCGCTGGTACCCATGGTTCGCGCCACATTAAGATGCCGTTGAAATCAGACAGGAAGGATTCCCACTGTTCCAGGTCTGCCTTTACCCCTTGCGTTAGGCGGACCCTGTGGTGTTTCTGCGTCATGCCCCTGGTCAACCACGCCAGCCTTCTTGCAAATGCTCACCTTGCTGGGATCACCCTCTTGGCGAAGTTCAGTTTCCACAGCAGCTGCTGCACCTCGCCTAGCGTGGCCGCCTTCTGTAGCCTCAGCCTACCCATGATCTCCTTGAGTTCCACTACCTTGCTGGGTGGTAATCTGCATGTTCCTGCAACGGTGTCTAGCTCTATCCCTAGGAAGGACAGCTTCGTGGTGGGGCCCTCTGTCTTTTCCTGTGCTAGCGGTATCCCTAATTCCTGTGCCAGTGTTGTGAAACTCTGCAGGAGGAGGGCGCAATCGCCTGTGCTCGCCTTGCCGATAAACAGGAAATCGTCTAAGTAATGGACCCAACCCCCTTGCGGGGCCCGTTTCCCTAATTCCCACTCTAGGAAACTGCTAAATGCCTCAAAATATGCACATGATATTGAGCACCCCATTGGGAAGCATTTGTCGTAGTAGTACTTCCCGTCTAGCTGGAAACCTAGCAAATGGTAGCTGTCTGGGTGGACCGGCAGGAGTCGGAAAGCTGACTCAATGTCTGTCTTGGCTAGTAGGGCACCCCTTCCTTCCTGACGGATCAGATCTACCGCGTCATCTACTGAGGCATAGGCTACTGAGCAATCATCCTGCTCCAGCCAGTCGTTGACGGACTGCCCCTGTGGGTGAGAAAGATGGTGTATCAGCCTGAATTTCCCTTCCTCCTTCTTGGATACTATTCCTAGTGGGAAGACCATCAAATTCTCCAGCGGGGGAAAGTTGAAAGGGCCGGCCACCCGCCCCAGTTGGATTTCCTTGCCTACCTTGTCTCGCGCTATGCTTGCGTTTTTCCCTTACCGATTTCAGGTTCTGGCTCTCCCGTGCCCCTTTGGGGCCATTGTAGGGTATTATGAACCCTTGTGTGAAACCCTCTGCTAACTTTTGTCTGTCTGTCGCCTTTGGATACCGGCCTAATAGATAAACCAGCCTGCTGGTTTTTATTGGGTTGGTAGCAGCTGCCCCCTGCCCGTGGCCCCTGGCTCCCCGACCGCAGGGGGCCGCTAGCTACTTCTTTGTGCCGGGTCTTTCCTTGCCTGCTCCTGCTCCCTGGCCTTGCTTACAGCGGATTGCGGGGTGGTTTCCCCGCAACACCCGCATGCGTGTTTGAACCTGCATCCTGCCCCCATTTGCAGTCATCTTTGTTAAATTTCCAGCATGGTTTCCCCAATTTGGTGGTTCCCTGGCTCTTACCCTTGAACCCTTGGCCTTCATAATTGCCCTTACTCCCATAGGAGCGAAAATTGCTGTCCCTGGAGCTGACGCCTTCCCTGGCAGCCACCATGTGTGTTGAGAAACCCTCCATATCTTGACAGTCACATTCAATCACTGGCCAAGTTTGCATCTTCTCCCTGAAACCCTTGTCGTATTTCAACCATGCCTCCCCTGATACTGCTGCTGTGCCTCATGCACCTTTTTCTCGTACAGAATGAGCGCCGCTGCGCTCTGGGGTAATTTTCCCACAAAAACGCAGGCCAGGGTCCTGAAAGCTTTTAGCCAATTCTCAATTGTCCTCTCTACCCTTGGCTTGCGCCTCTCCCTCCTATCATCATCCTTCTTGTCCTGTACAGTCAGGTCTAAGCCTGCCTGGCGTACCTCTAGCAAGGAGAAGATGTCTATAAATTCTTTCCTCCGTATCCCTTCTTTCACGGCTAGCGGGATGAGATTTGCCAACTCAATGAGCTTTGTGGTTGTGGGAGGGTCGCTCGGGAGGGGCGCAGGTATGCACTGGCCGGCTTCCCTTTTGGGTCTGTGCCCTCCCATGTTGCCTCACCTTCGCTTGCCTTGCTGGCCCCGGGGGCCGCTGCCCCCCTTGCGTGGCCTCCTTTGGTGATTCCGCCTCACCTTGTTCTACCAGCTGGGGGCTCTGTTTATCCTTGCCAGCTGTCTTCCTCGTACCTCGTATATTCGCCCTCAGTTGGCATTGGACCAACCGTCGTAATAGGCCGACCACGGACGTGCATTTCGCCGTCCCCGTGTTGATTGCCTGCACTACCGCGTGATTGTCAGACCAAAGAGTTATCTGCCTGTTTGCTGTTCGCCCTGGCTCCTTGCTGCCTCCCTGGCTTCCTGAGGCCCATGGTGGACCTACCCCAAAGGAGGATCCCGCCCCCGGCCACTGCCACCATGGCATCCAAGCCGGTGGACCCCAAGCCTCCCCTTGGAACCCCTGCTGGTCCCTACCCTGCCCTAGCTGCCAAGGTGGTTGATTGGGCCAGGGCCCTTGCATCACCAAATTACTCACGCCCTGTTGCATGCCCAAGTTTACTATTTGCCCTGGGCCCCTTTTCGCTAGGCTATCGCGCTGTGCCTGCCCGTGTGCCCCCCGTTGCCTTTCTTGCGGTGCTTATCCTTTTCCGTGCTGATCCGATGGCTGTGCGAATCCTGAGAGGCCGCCGTGCTGGCTACAGACCCCTCGTCCTCGCTGCTCTCCTCGGCGTTGGAGCTGGACCCCAACTCGGGGATGCCGCCCTCCTGCTCGTGCACCCTTGTGCCCGCCTTTCGCCGCCTTCGTGGCCATCGGGACCTTGGCCCTTGTCTCTGGGTTCTTTGCGGGGCTGCATGCCCCCTTGCGCCGGGTTTCTTGATGGGTGGTGCAGGCGGGGATGCCTGCCGCTGTTTCTTCCCTCTCCCATGGGCCCCGTCCTTGATCTGCTGGTCCACCCACGAGTTTCCTTTTAGAGCCACCAATGCCCTGGCTCTGTCCAGCATCGCTTGCAGGTCCTCATCCAGCTCTGGGCCGTTGCCCCCCTTTGCCTCTTCTGCCCCTTTTGTGGGGCCTCTGTATTGCCTTCTGTGTTCCTGAAGCGAGCGGGAAGCCGTGTCGCCCTCCCGGCTGCCCCACGCTTGCTGGCCATTCTGCCGCGATCTGGCCGGGCGTAGTTGGTGGATCGGGGCTGTAAACAACAGTCCTGAGGGCTCACACTTGCCTGTTTCTTTGTGGCAATTGTACCTCCAAAAGTTGGGTGCTGTGCGTTATTCCCCAACAATGGTGGAGTTGTTCTTCACCGCTTCTCCCCTATATCGACTTGTCCCAAAAAAACCTCCCACTATTCCCCCAGGCTACCTGATTCTCTGGGATGGTTGCACCGCCAGCTGCTGGGGGCTGTACGTGGTGCCAAAATAGAAGTTATGCCTATAATGTGGCCAAAATCCTTCGTAGTGATCCCCAATGCCACGGTCCTCTCACTAAATCCTCCGATGGTGCCTTGGGGGGGCTCCTACCCCTTTAAGAGACCTGCTGTTGCTCCCGTTGGTTCGCGATTACTGCCCCTTTAAGGCCTTGTGTCCCCGGGCTCAGCTGATGCTCCTGCGGGTGGGCGGCGGTTTGCGCTGGTTTCCGGCTCTCCCCGCAGTGCAGGTCCTTCCCGCGCCGCCACCGGTGAAGCGTGGAGAAGGTCGGGACCTCCCAGGACGAGTCCCGCACTGCAAAAACGGACTCTGTTTCCCAATGTGCTCGTATGCAAAAGAAACAATTGATGGACGGAATGCTGGACAATGCAAACATTCACCCCCAGTCACAAGGATCTGGGTTTAATCCATCATTCTTTTGCTCACCACACCACCCCAATTTGGACCCAGCCATATGCAAATCAGTCTTGACCCTGTTCCTTATGGGAACAGTCCAGCCTTAACTGCATGCAAGGTAGCAGAGGCGGTTCCCCCGGGCCGATGCAGCGAGCCCGATGGGCTGGAAAACCGCTCCTGACGTGGAGAGTCGAAGCAGGAAGACTTGCTGCCAATCACCCGGATCCGGAAAGCTGGAGGGCCCGGTAGCCGGTCCTTAGTGTACCCTTAGCTGCACCCGGGGAAGAAGGAATCCGGATCGTCGTGGAGGGTAGGTCAGACCGCTACCCTTGCTGCTGCTGCGATGGTCCGCTCCCACTGCTCCGGTCCTCTTGATCCGCCGATTTCTTCTATTCCTGCCATCGGAAGGGGGGGGGTGCTTCCCGCCTCGGGGCGGTGTTTGGCCCGGGCCCCCATTGGGTCCGGCCCGGGCTCCAATGGCGACCTGTATCAACATTCGACAGAGAATAGGCAAGTAGTCAAATTGATTTTTTAAAATGTCTAATTTGACTTTGGGATTTTAAAGTTATAAAGAAAGTGACACGAGATAAAATATCAGCAGAAAATGAAACTGTTCATATATTTTGATTTTTACAGGTTGTGCCGTGCACAATGTTTTTAGATTCCAGTTAATACCGCTAAAGCCCATCTTTTTAAATCCCTTCTAGTTGTGTTCTTGAATTACTTCGCAGTGACATACACACTGGGCCCTAGTAGATAATAGGTATAGAATAATAGGTTTGCAATATGTGGGATGATGTGTTTAAAGCAAGCACTAGGAACAACTGTGTAGTAAAGATGGTGCATTATGATGGCTTTATGGGCCTGTAAGCCTCACAGTGCATGAAAACGAGACAGGAATAGAAGACATAGCTGTGGCTGAATGGTGACTTTAAAAGCGAAAGTGATGGTAATGCGGAAGTACATAGTAAAACTGCTTTACTGTGCCTTGGGGCTATTCTTCCCCTTGCAGCTTAGTGGTAATATGGCCGCACTTCATTGATAATGCATACTGCTGGAAGCCATGGAGATTATTTAATGCTAGACTGAATAGTATGTTTTTTATTCTGCTCTTCCATATCCTAGGGCGAGAATGTATATACACCCCGGTAATCGACTTCAAGGGAAGAACAAATGCAGTATGTAAATCAAGCAATTACAGTGAGCTTACAGTTCTGGCTGTGAGTACCCTGGACTGGTGTTAGAGCAATGGAAAGAATATGTAAGAGTCACAGAGCGCTCATGGCTGTTAAGGAAAGATATGATCATATAGCACATGGTACACAGCATCTTAACGTGTTAGGAATCGCATTACTCGTTATGTTTTGATTTAAGGGCGCTTTGACGACACAGTGGGAAAACTATTGGAGTGGTATTGCTAGAAATGGAGTGCAGCCATGAAGTAGCTTTGCGTAGCTAAGACTGCTCTGCAGTGCCCAGTACTGCATGCACAAGGTGATCACAACACCTTATATGTCGATATCGCCTTCACAGAAAGTACCATGACGGCCATATTGGGAAAGGAGCTGAAGCTAAGAGAATCCATATTCCAGTGGGTTTAGGCTTGCATGGAAGACAGTTGACGTATGTGAAAGTAATTACTGGTGCTATTTAGTATTGTCTCCATAGCAGCATATCAGTCTGTCTCGACTCCTGCTCTCCAGAGCAGCAAATTCTGTAGCTCATTTCACTGCCTGACAGCCACTTGGGGGCAGTATTAAATAAAATGCCTCAAGGGTACAATGGGAGTGCCCAGGGCACTTTGGTATTACAGAAAGATTTGCAGGCCCTTGCATGGCCCCATCCTTAAAGCTACATGTGTTGGCGCGATCCAAAGTGGGAGTTGATTCATATGCATGAGGGTGAGGCATCATGCAAATGAGGGGAACATTTTGACTCCGTTCCCATGCCATATTTTGGATGCAGAGCAAAACGGCTGTCACAGAGGTAGTTCACAGTCTGAGCAGCACCTCCCCTGAGGGTGCATCCTGAACGATGGCAAAGGAGATCCCAAAGATCACCTAGACAGACTCCTGCGGGGGATCTCTCCATCCCTTTATAAAGCAGATCACTAATAGAATATCGAAAACATAAATATCTTGTGGATAGAATATCGTGTTGAAAATATCGAGGACCAAAACACCGAGAAGGTAAGTGCCAATAAGGTAGGTATAATTTTCAATTCTTAACTCCAAATCTACATAAATTGAAGATATGTATATCGCCATGGTACATATATGTGGAGTTATACATAGTACTTCTTTGCTTACCTATAGAAACTTACCGTCACAATATTTTTACCCTTGATATTCTTGAGACAATATTTTATCCCACGATATTCGTTTCTGATATTCTGTCTAAATACCTATAAAGCAGGCAGGGTTTCTGACTGCCCTGTGAAAGATGGCGCGTCTGCTTCAAAGAGCCAGTTCATCTTTCACTCATATGCTGCCCCCAGGGCAGGTGGGAGTTCGAGGCTATCCTGGGGGACAGCACATTATTTATATTAGGGGACATTGTCCTTGTTTTCACCTGGCATCCCTAGTTAAAGGTGTGCCACAGTGCAGCTCGGTACAGTGCATCCTATGTTTAATGAAACCCCTTCTATACAAGTGTCATCTCATGGGAGAGGTATTTCTGCTCTTGACATCTGCAACTCCCCACCCTGCCATATTCATTTATTTGAAAGTAAAAAGGTGCCATTATTTTGATCCTTACTGTTTACTTTACTCAGCGCTAACATTAGAAAGATGTTAAATAAACAGGCAAACATTTATTTAAAGTTTAATTGAAGTTAAAGAAAGGAAGTAACTGGATTATTCTGCACCACTTAACTTTAAGAACACCTTCATTTTTAAAGACCTCTTGCTGCAAAAGTGTAAAAGAAATTCGAAAAGTGTATTTCATTAATATGCAGTACCTTTTAAAATTAGTACATCCATCAGTGCATTGAGAAGTATTTTTTTTACCGGATAATTTTCAAACATGCATCTAGAAACATTCCCCCTTTCCCCCGACGACAATGCCAATAGTGAATAAGAGGTGTGTCAGTTATGTGCACTTTTTGAGGGGGCTGGGTTGTTGTTATACATGTACAACATTATGGTTTATTAAAACAAACACAGGAGAAGGTTTCGTACTTCGCCCATCCTGAAGTCATGTATTTCGAGGTCCTCTTATATATGATAACAAAGAAAAAGGAGGGAAAGTGAAATACAACACTTAGGATCACACCTAGGATCACACAATTTGGTAAAATTGGGAAGCCAGGATTAACCCCAGGCTTTCTGGTTGAACATTGTGCAATTCAGACACTAGATGTATTTGCTTCACTTCCCCTACATTCACCTTACTGCCAACCCCGATGAACCCCATACCCGCCCCCCCAACCACCACCCTGCACACATCAATGCGACCCTCGGTCACATCATAGACCAAACATTTTGCCCCCTGGGATAATGTTAGTGAGTACCCATGATCTAGCTGTTGCGGCAGCGAACTGCTGGCCCATGAAGCATGCAGTTACAACAGTGTGCTGAATAGAATGTTGTCAGTCTCCTCAGCACACTGTTAGTCTGCAGCACCTCTGACTCTGGCGTACAAGCCACTACTGCAACAACAGAGTCCATTTAAGTGAGTTCAGAGGATGGGAAGGGTCTGAGTGCCTTCGTTTCCAGCTGCTTTTTTGTGGTCCCTGCTTTGGTGTTTATGGTGCAAAGCGACTGAGTAACTGCTTAGGCGAGGTCAAGCACTCAGTCTTTGTCATGGAGAAATACTAATTATGACCAAATGCAGTTTGATTTATAAAAAATAAAAAAAAATTGTAGCTTCCTCGAAATGGTAAGATTTGTAATTCGTGTGCATCATCTGCTAGGCTAAAAATGGGCGATGGGTGAAGTTAACTAGTAAAAGCCACTTGCCAAAAGTATCACATTAAATGTTTACCATCTCTGTGGAAAACTGGCAGTTCTGACCATTGCTAGTAAGGTCTAATGCTGAACGTACAGCAGCTCTGGACTGCTTCTATTGTAGTGTCAGGCTGAGAATCGGCAATGTAACATGTAAAGTATGCAAACTGGATTAGATGCATGCCCCTAGCAGTGATGACATGGTTTACTGAACAATATTTCAGTGCAGGCCACCGCAGTTGTATGCTCCAAGAGTACTGGACTTACGAATGACACTACTCTAAGGGAACGCCGCAGACCTCTGCTTAGTCTACAGTGCCTTGGATCTCTTGACTCTGAACACCTCCTCTGACCACTGTGGCTTCACTGCTGTTAATGCACCTGTTTGAGGGCTCCCCTATACACACAGCTTCACACAAGCCCACGCTTCACATGCTGCCTGTCCCAGCCCATATGTTAAGCTAATGGTGACAGCCACACCTTGTCCTGCAGATCATGGGCCCAACTATTCTTTTTGGCTTACATCAGACCACTAGACAACAGACGTTTTGGCATACCCACTTGCGTCATAGTCCCTGCTTAATAAGGCTCTTCCCAGGGCCCTTAAAACACTAGGGGGCATATTTATGAGAGGTTTGTGTCATGCTTGCACCACGCAACGTGGTACATGCACGATGCAAACCACTACGACCGATTTATGGAAACACGCAAAGCCACTTAGCGTGGCTCTGAGTAGCTTCATAAATCTGGAGTAAGGCAATGTATTACATGGTAGTTGTGGTAGGTTTTCCTATGCAACTCCCATGGATTTTTTACAATCCTATATTTACAAGGACTTGTAAACCTGGGAATGTGCCAAATTCTTACGTCTTTCCAGGGGAGGCGTAACGAGGAGAAATATCTTTATTTCTCCTCGGGTTTTCCTCTTACTATGTGTGTTGCATTCTGCAGCACACCTAGAAAGAGGAAAAAGCCCCTCAGGATTGTTTATGTGCAGGAAGGTGTACCTTCCTGCACAAAAACAATCCTGCCTACAACACAGGCACCCTTGCACCATAGTACAAGGGTGCCTGCATTGGCGCTAGACTGCCAAAACGGCACCAGCACAAGAGAAGAGGACAGGAATGCGCTCTATTGGATAAATGCAGTGCTTTCCTGCCCTTTCCCTGTGGCGCAGGGCAGCAAGCTGACTTGCTGCTCTGTGCGCAGTTTTTATAAATATGCCCCCAAGTCCCTTACACATACAATCATAACTGGGTCGCACTTTGGCCACTTTACCCCTATTGCCATCACAATCCCGGCAACCTGTCACTTGCTGGGATTGTGAATCAGAATGGAAGACAGTATGCATTCTTCCCCATTCCTACTTGTGTTGCCGAGGATCAAGAGGAAAGGCAGGAGTCCGGTATTGCATGGGAAAAGAGGAATTCCTCCATTTACTTTGTGTGGGGAAAAAAATAATCCTTTCTCTGGACATTATCACTCCCTTGGTAGATTTGGTCTTCTCGTGAGGCAGGGAGCACGCACACGTATCACCTCAGGGTACTCAGACTCTGCGAGGATATTGTGACCACTTATCACTAGTTGTTAGCTGTGGCCGCTTATGCTCCGTTATGAGTCGGGAAATTAAATCTCGTTAGTGGCTGGGGCCATTAATGTACATTTAAATCCTGCGTCCATTAATGCACATCTCAAGCATTGCAGCCCAGGCTCCAGATCATCAACTTCCCCAGTTATGTGGTCCCGCCATGCCGCACGCCAAGGCGGCATTCCAGAGAGCGCCATCCCAACAAATGACCCATTTGAAGCCAGCTAGCACGACAGGTCCATAGACTTGTATCCCCACCACTAACCTACTTCTTCATCAACTGGCCTTGAAGGAAGGGACCCGATTAGGGCAACCACGGGAGTCACTCGCGACCACCTCTCCAGCCTTCCATACAAATGAAGGGATTGGTCAGACAGTAGAGAATACCAAACCAAGTATATGTTTATTCAGATACACACTTGAGCGGAGCCCCGTCTACCCAGTCGCTTAGGGGTGCTGCAGAGAGGACACGACATCAGCAAACACGCGGATACATTATGTGCATTTCAGAACCAAAGAAGGCACGCCCAGACTGGAAATTTCCAGATGGAGGCAGCTACACAAAGGAGGTACAGAAGGATAAGTTTCGATCCTGAGACCGGGAACACACTATCTCCATGCCAAGGTCGTTCTGTCCGTGCCTACCACTAGACTAGTGGGAGAAGGCCTCTATCTAGTGGGAAAGGTATGCGCTAATAAGAACAGTGTAAAAAAATGTAAGTCCGTTTTTATATAGCGCAGCTACTCACCCTTACGGGTCTCAAGGCGCTGAGGGCCGTCGTGGAAATTAAGTGAGCTATTGCCCAGAGTCACATGGTGCTGAGCTGAGCTGCCGCCGGAGCCGGGGATCGAACCGTGAACCCTGTGCTCCGAAGTCAGCTGCCCTGGCCGCTGCACCACACCTCTCCACCATTAGTACAGCAAAACTAACCTTGGAGAAATGAAACTTTCCACAGCCTGCTTCTCGAGGAGGGAATACGCAGTTAATTGGCAAGATTCAAAATGGCGGCTAAACATAAAATGGTGCTGCGAATGCTATCTCACATAGAACTATGCACGAGCAAAATAGCAAAAACATTTTCATTTCATCAGCCTGATGGCCTGCTGCAGTGGAATTACCGCTGTTTGTCGCACCAAATTCTGATCTACCGCTGGTCAAAATACCTAACATACACTTGGCCCCATAGGTGGTCTCTACGGTGTGAGAGATTACTTTAGTTGAACCTCCCTCACCCCCACTCTAGAACATCTTCTGCAGAGATCACTCCACTGTCCTTCTCCCTGTGCCTTTCTTCACTGCCCTTCCAGTGTCACCTGT